>JADNRV010000590.1:0-23335 GCA_015499995.1 Flammula alnicola
CGTGCCATTCGTCACGTACTAGAGTACCATAAGTGAGCAATTTTAGCCCATGTTTCTCACAGACGTCGGCCATCCCATGGAGGGGCCTAGTGTCTATTAATGAGAACTGCATGTGGAATTAAAGGTGAGTCGTTACGTCAAGTCTGATAATCAAAGTTATACCTGGACTTGGTTTGATACAACGGCTCCAGGGCCGAGCTCGGTGCAAATCTCGTCTGTCCTGATCGTGTCAAAGTTGCACAGGCCAATCGCAGAGATAACGCCGTCGTTCTTTAAATCTAATAGGTGGTTCAAAGCTGTGATATAACCTTTGTCCGAATAGTCTTGCCAGTGGAACTGTGTGCCTTTCTCAGAGCGTGTATGTTTCGCATGCAAAGCTTACGTACCTGCAGTAAATCAACGCGTTTGCTTCTCATGCGCTCCATGCGCTCGTGGATAACAGCCTGTACGACAGACTTGGAAGGGTTTACGTGTTTGAAAACACACCACTTCGTCGCACCGACTATCTGTTCCGCGGATGCGAACGATTCTCGAAATTGTCCCTAATCGAATGGCTTCTCAGTTCGACGTATTCCCTTCGCAGATTAAGAACAGACTCACAAAGAGGATCTCTGCACTCCCATAATGATCGGCTAAAATAGTAGAAAAAAGTCATGAGCATGAGGAGAAAAGATCCGGGGCCTTGTGTTTACCCTGATATAATTATATACAAGGCAAGGTAACAGTTAGCCATGTCTTCAGATCGGCGAGTGATCATACACACCATGTCTGTTGGGTTGGCAATGTTAAGCATCGACGACGACGAGGATCCAGAATGGACGCAGATGTACGCACCGAAAGCCGTATACCCCATCTCAACGTGACGAGCCATTCCATCGCGAATCTTGCTGACAGAAGCACTGCCCCAAGCATTGCTCGAGAGTTGCCACAAGCCAATCCAGATTCTTGGTGTAACGAATGGTCCTAAGCGAAAAGTTTCACGAGCAGAGGGACTTGTCATGTTTGTGCGCGTCGGTGGTTGTCTGAGTCTCCTATCGCGCTGGAATTCGTGACCCTTTTATAACCGAATGAAACCCCGGCGAACAGTTGTCATACCGCGCAAAAAATGAAACAAACTGAGGTGGGTGAGAAGTGGACTAGGTCGCGCGAGTTCGGCGACAGATCTGCCAATGACCGCTGGCATCACAATCCAGTGTGACTGTGTAAGTAACCCAACCAAATGAAACAGACTTTACGATTATGATGGAAGGGTCCTATCTAGCCGAGGTCAAGATTAGACAATTCGTCCGCCGTTCCCTCCCCGATTTATCGATCCCGGTATGGTCTCTTGGTCGATCTCGCATCTCGTCAAAAAGTTTGGCGGCTACGAGAAAATACACCGGAACAGTCCCGCGGAATCAGAACTGATCTCCTCTATTTCTTTTCGGCAGTCAATGAATCTCTCAACTTCTCCACCCCTGATACTTACACACGATGTTGATTTCGGTCATGGACCCTATAAAATCTCGAGGTAGGATGAGACGTATACTTCCAACCAAATTCTCGCATTCACTCTCTACTCCAACAAGCCTCCGTTTAGAGAACTTCTCCTCTATCACAAAATACCAACATGCCTGCCCCAGAGACCGCCTTCCGACATGTTGACACGCGACCTGCACTTGGGCATGTGTGAGCCACACTGATATCCGTCTCAATTTCGACTCGCTCATTCTAGTCAACAGAAATCTCATGGTCGACACCTTCATTGCTAATGCCACCCCAGACGAGTGCGTTTACCGGTAACTTGACGGATAGCCATTACTTACCCCCATCCTCTTCCTCCAGTCTTCGATCCATTATGCGAAACCTATTAGCTACCGGTCCACCAGGCGTTGCCCCGGCATTCACAACTGCAGCTCGTTCCCGTTTACGTCAAACGATCACCAAGCCCCTTCCCAACCCCTATTCTCTCTTCCGGAAACAAGCGCGAGATACGCCCGCTGTACCCTTGCCTCATCTACACGAAGTTTTGACGCGGGCGCGATCGTTATACGGCGCTGGCTTGGGGTTCTCTAGCTTGACAGTACTGGCGTCGATAGTGCGAGCCACTGTTGGTCTCCGGTGGGAAGACGATGGTGATATGGCGGATATCCTTGCCGTCATCGATGCTGACATTGGTCAGGCTATACAGGCGAGTTTCTTTGCCCCATATCACATACAGCACCCGATACTTATCAAAACTGCTCCCAGAGTTCGAAAGAAGAATCTTCGCATCAGACGTGGGTGGGTTACGGGGCGCCGTCAACGATAGTGTAGTTGATGTGAGGTCCTGGGAGGCGAATTTCCGTTCCAGCGAGCCTCTGCGAGCATCGAGTACTGGAAATTCTGATTGTCAAGACTTACTTGTATATTAGATTTATTTAGTTGTTCATCCTAGTTGTCCCTCGTTCTCTTTGTTTCGCATTGAACTTTGATTGTATCTTTATTCAGTCCCATTACCTCATTATAACATGCGTAGTTGGTCTCATACCAAGAAGTTCGGTATGAAGCTCGCGTGAGAGTGAACGAGAATTAGCGTTCGGGGGAAATGTAAAATATAAGGAGCAGTAAATGATTTCAAAGAGAACTTCCTGGTGAGAACGATATGAGTTTGGAGAAAAGTTTTTTTCTAGATCAGAAGGGAAGGCAGAGCGCGTACGATTCACACATGATTTAGACGACCGACCGGCTTTTCCTGTTACGATGATACAGGCTACAACGCAATTGCGCCCGCCCGCCTTCTGATGGACACATGCACGCAGGGCTTTTCGAAAGATGCGCGAGAACCCGTTTGGGACAGTACCAACGAAAGTGGATAGCGATTTGACGCATGTGAACTTGGACGGAACAGGGCACCCATCTGGGGCAGAGAAGGCATAGTATTAGCTGTGCGGTTCCAACGTGGTTTGCTGCGAGCGGATTCAGTTAGACGCAGGTGAATGCATACCTTGGAATACCGATATTCAGGGCGTGCGACCTCAACCATGGGAATAAATTTTGAGCAGGGCGCTAAGATACCGCTGGGATGTGGCTGGCGGCTGACGATAATTGGCAGAACGTAGCGCTGAGAAACCTTAGAAAGATGGCGCAAACGATCTGTCAGACAGTTGTACGGAAATTGGAGCGGTGGCTGAAAGACATTAAAGTGAGAATGTCAATGAGTGAGTCAGTGAGCGATTTTTGT
This sequence comes from Flammula alnicola, assembly GCA_015499995.1. Taxonomy (NCBI): domain Eukaryota; kingdom Fungi; phylum Basidiomycota; class Agaricomycetes; order Agaricales; family Strophariaceae; genus Flammula; species Flammula alnicola. Next base: position 3,203 of record JADNRV010000590.1, read on the forward strand.
GATTTTCCCATATCACCAGATGTCATCGCGGAGCCAAGGTTCGTGTGTATAAGAAAAACAAGGTTTTGTAGCTTTCCGCTTGTAGTCGCTTTTCAAGCCCAGACGGCACTTCCCATCGTCGCGGCGCCGGAGTTGCCGAGGCCGCCAAGCTCTCTGCGAAAAGAGCAGTGGTGGCAATCACAACATGATCGCGACTCTTTACAGTCCGGTACACCAGGGCCAACGAGGACTAGTGACTGGTCAGAAGGAGGTATTGAATCGTAACTGCGCCACGGATGATGTTTCTCCCTGGCGAAAGTAAGACGAGCAGAAGGAGCTGGGAACTTACCATCGTGAAATCTCGTACAACAAGTACTGAATAGAACTCCGCCTTCCTACCGTGGTGAATATGTGCGTGGAACTTTGATACCTTCGGGAGATCTCGTCAAGGTCTCGTTGAACTAGGCATCGACTGCTTCTTTTGGATTATACACAAAATTCCTAGTCCCAAGTCACCATAAATGGAAATCGATAGTGCTGCACGGAGTATTTAATTTTAGAGAATATACATTTAGTCGCGACATATGGACTTGCTAACGACTGCTAAATTAGTTCTAACCATTTAATGTGAGTCAATTGGGATTGGTCCTTTAACCAAGCCTTCTCCCTTGAACAATTTCAAGGAGTTTCAATGACCGTCAAGAGCCCTCAAGAACCCATTACGATTGGATTCATAAGGATCGATATCTGCATGCTAAGGCGATCAATCCTCGGGCTCTAAGACGCCGATTGGATTGCCCGTACCCACCCTCCAAATTTGAATTCAAGTTACTGCAATTGTTTATCCGTCAACTTGATGGTCTGGAACAACACTACAACAATGTGATCTCGCGTATCTCGGTGAATAAACTAGTATAAAGATGACTCATGAGATTGGATGTAACCGACCCAAACCTTGACTCGTTTCATAAGTGTAGCGGACATGCCGTCATTAACATATTCTCAACGGATTAATAGACTCCGGTGCTTGCTTTTCTTGTGTAGTCTGGGTCACCGGGCCTTGAGACCAACAAATGAGGGAAACATATGGTAGACCTTCATTTTTAACAAATGAAAGTTTGTTCAAATGTGTTATGACAGGATGTCAGATAGTGAACGGACGTGTATGCAATTTTTGTCGCATTCTATACCGTATACGATTCAGCGGTGGATGTTCGCGGATTCTATTCTGCTACTGGGCCTGCCGTCATGAACCCACGACAAAATGGTCAGTGAAAAATGGTGAGTATATCCTGACAATCTGCCCTGCAGACTAATTTTCCGCGTTTTGTCGTGTTATGTGAATTAGTAAATATAGGAACGGAAAGATCCACCAGCACCGCGTCTAATAGTAAACTTCGGATATTCGAACCCCCTCTTTGAACGTTGACGGGAACTCATTCCCAAGGTTTTCTGGAAACCTTGTAATGTAATGGTTTGAGCTCCTTTCTACACATGCGAACAACGCATGTGAAGACAGACTCCGCTGATCTCAAAATATACCGTCATGCTACTTCGGCATCCATGAAGCCCCCGTCTTCTATGTGAATTCTGGGGATGATCATGTGGTAGCTACGAAAGTGACAGATAAATCTGAAATGGTTTTCCGTAAAGCGCAGTGCGATAAAATGCCTCGGTTTAGCTCCTCTCCTTCTTACAAGCAAATTTTTCCATGATACCGACGCCTGCCTGAGGCAATAATACGATGGATAAATTATAACGAATCTTCAGATATACATACAAGGATACTGGTATACATCGGATCGGATAACTCAGCCTGCGTACTTGTTGTCCACACAGCAGCGCCATTTAGAAAGTTTGCCATGGCACAATAATGATGATGTAGCAGTGTGTCGATTAGATTATGATGTGGCTGTGTATGTCAACGCGTGCCATTCGCAATATACCTTGCGCGAAGCGATACCGCACGCCGCTGCCTTGATGCGTTCTAGAGGATTTGCCAATTACGATCGCGTAAAAGAACGATCGGACTGAGAGTAAATCAAGTTGATATGCAGGAGTGGGAGAACTTCCGTCATAGCCCAACAACTAGTAACCAGTCGGCGCTCAGCGTTACGAGTAAGATTAAGAAGCAGTGAGTCAGATATCTTAATGCACGGCCCGTCGCTTCGAAGCTAACGCTCCACATACCGGTTCTAGACTTCGACTGCCACATCTCTAGCATTCTAATTTTCGCCTTGCTCAATGAAGAAACGATGCTCCCAACAATGTTTCATTCAACCTAGTAAAATTTAGAGTTCTATGCATAAAGCATACAACGTACTGGGAAATTTTTGGAGCTCGATCAACACGGCCAACAGCGTATTCCGCGACGAACTTACGGTGAAGGAATTGAGAGTAATGAATCGTCGGAGGATCCTGCCCGATTACTAATCCCGGCGGCTCAGAGTTGAGACGAAGTGCGGCATGGTGCTGCCGAGGCCACGACCTACGACGTAGGTATTTCTGAGCAACTCCAGGTTCATTGAAATGCTCGGTTGAACGGCGTGGGATTGAACGATACCTTTCACCATTTCCCCCTCACAGTCACCTTCTTCACCTTGCCTGCGTTGTCGACCTATGTGCAGTGGTCATTCAAGCAGACCTTCCTGGGCCATGACATCCACCGAGAAAGATAATGGGCGACAGAAAGTACTCGCCGAAGATAAAGAGAACTCCAGTACCTCTCTCGACCCTCTCCATCAACACGACCCTTTCCAAACGATCCTGGAAGAGCGGGAACATCCTCAAAGCCTTTCCACGGCGAGGAAATGGATTGTCGTTTTCGTCATCAGCTCCGCGGCCCTCTGCGTGGCCTCTGCTTCTTCGGTGGTACGCTCAAATCATCCCAATTGGATTGGCCATAAATTCTAATTCGACGCTGTATCTCAGGCAGCTTTTGCAGAGGCCGGAGTTTCACGGGATTTTCATGCAAGCAAAGAGGTCTCTATCCTTTCCATCAGCATGTTCATCGAGGGACTAGGATTAGGACCGCTCCTGCTTGGGCCTCTTTCAGAAATATATGGACGCAACGCGGTGTACAGAGTCTCGTACACCTTATATTTTCTATTTACCTTTCCAGTAGCGTTTGCGCCGAATATTGGTGAGTAGTGATGTCATAGACACTCTCGCTTTCTTGTCAACCTTCCTTGCAGCCGTATACCTCGTGTTCCGCTTTGTCACTGGATTTTGTGGGTCCGCCTTCTTGAGTGTCGCTGGAGGAAGTGTAAGTGATTTGTTTGACGATTCCACCGTTGCTAGGTACGTCCTCCTTCTAAATTATTTCGGTCAGTAGACGTTTAACTACTACTGTCCCAGCCCCATGGCACTTTATACCATATCCCCATTTATTGGTCCTGTCCTCGGCCCATTACTCAGCGGGTGAGTCTTTTCAAAAAAAAATTCGTGGTCCGTGAACATGGAGTGAACATTTTTCGCATAAGTTTCATAAATCAGGTACGCGCAGCCGTGTACTTATGACCTCGTCGACATCTTCCTGAAGAATCTCGTACAGAACCTCGATTGGCGATGGACCTACTACGTTTCCCTTATGTGGACTTTGCAGAGCTCATTGGTCTAGTGCTCGTATGTACTCTCCGAGTCCTAAACTGATCATCCAGCCAATAATCACGACATCTTGTTTAGCTCGTTCCTGAAACATATATACCTAGTCTGTTAAAGCAAAAGGCCGAACGGTGATCACCTTCGATTCATTCAGTTAGTAATGTCTTAGTGTAATAAATCCTCTAGGCTGCGCGCTAAAACTGGGGATCCGAGGTACTGGGCACCATTGGAGCGTCAGGAGAAAAATATCGGGCGAGCAATCGTAATAAGTTGCTATCGACCATTTCGTACGTATTTTCTTTAGAGTTATAGAAGCAAATGACTCACTTTATGTGTCTCCAGAATTGCTTATGTTTGACCATATGGCGTTTCTCCTGGATCTATGGTCTGTAACTGATTAACCCTCCACCGTTACATGCTGAGATCGTCTAGGACGTCAGTAATTCTCGGAATACTTTACCTCACCTTCCAAGCATATCCATTTATTTTCGAGGAAGTCCATGGATTTAACACGCAGATGACTGGGTTAAGTTTCCTAGGTATTGGCGTGGGTATGCTCATGGCGATATCTACACAGCCATTTTGGAATCGGTGAGATTTAATTCGCCGGAAATCCTTCCTTTGCTTACAGTAAATGTATAGTTTCTATAAGCGAGTGGCGGAGGAAAACAACAGCAAGGCCCCGCCCGAAGCTCGCTTGGTCATGGGCGAATTTGGTGGTATTTTGGCACCTTTCGGTAGGCCATTAGAACTGAATGTTGAATCATAGTTCATTTTACCTTTCGTGTTGTTTCAGGGCTCTTCTGGCTGGCATTCACGACATATCGTGGTGTGCATTGGATTGTTCCAATTCTTGCATCGATACCTTTTGGCGCAGGGACATATTTCATTTTTACATCTACATTTACCTACTTAGTGACTGCATACCGACCTATCGCTGCTTCTGCTATGGCTTCAAATAGCGCCATGCGGTCCACATTTGCTGCTGCCTTCCCGCTTTTTGCTGGAGCCATGTATCGCCGATTGGGCACCGTTGGAGCTACGGCACTTTTGGCAGGACTCGCCACCATTTTGGCCCCACTTCCGTGAGTTCGAACTTCGTTACCCGACCTGAGGCTTTTCGTTGACGAACGTTCCTTTAAAAGCTTCATATTCCGGCGGATAGGAGCGCAGCTCCGACAAACGTCACGATTTGCACACTGTTGAGGTCCGTCGACGCCACGATGGCGGTACATTGCATCTATATTCATATTTCCCCATACATGCCTGCATACCATGCACTCTAGTCGCGCTTTCGAGAACCAGAACACATTCCCATCCACGCATCTAACGATATCCTTACGTCGATCTATTTCTTTCCTTCCGTGATGATTTTATCAGAAGCCCAATAAAATGATGCATGTTGCGGGGATCGATAACCTCGATAGAATACAGGAAATGGATTGCCTTCACAATTGGTGACTAGCTCAGTCTCTCCTTCAGGATCTGAAGTGCGCGTCTGGGCTGTAGAGGTAATTGACAATGTAGTAAATAGGATGGTTATTAAAAGCGGTCGAGCGATATACATTGTGGTGCGTTTCCACGACAGGCGTCGGATGGTGTCGCGATAAGCAACGTGCATGTACCTTATCGTACGGGATATTGTCGACGTCACGGCCGGAGAAGTGGTGGGAATGCGTGATTTGAGAAAGGTTAATTTTTAGTTGTCTTCACGTTAGTACTGCGGGAATATTCTTAGTTGTGTGCCGTGCGAAGTACGAGGTGAACTGGAAGTAAGTAAATATACGCACACTCCATGAGGTGCTACTTCGGAATTGTGCGTTTGTACAAGAGATATTATGTGACCTGTTCTCGAATACAAGAATTCGGGACGAAATAGTTGCTCATTTCCATATGGCGCAGTTCGTTATCGAGCCCCAAGTTCGCTCTACTTCCACACCCAGAGAGTGGAGAGCTCTAGCGCATGGCGCTGTCTCAGACAATCAATGCCCTTTTCCCCACGAAACTATACAGTGAACCTTTGGCGCGTTTGAAGAGTACTAAATACATTTCTCGTATAAGAGACGTGCCAATCCCACGTAATAACGCAGGAGGGAAAGCCCGAATAGATTTGTGACTGGGTCAACGGCCAGAGGTCAACTTTTTATCCGGGTTCCCGCCCCAACTATATAAATCTGAAGTAAGCGCGTTGCGGTTCCAAGCATGAATGAAGTCCAATATGGTCTGCCTGCATATCGTAAAGAAGCGCTATAAAAGAACGGAGCCACAGAAGTGGTCAGCGGCGAGCTAGACCTGTTATGCGGTGAACCACCTCTCCTGGGTTCATGACTGACATTATGACGGACCATCTAAATTAAGGCGCCAATGAAGAGGTACCAGGGGGTAAAGTCGACTCGCTTAGTATGAGATTTACACGAGCTCAAGGCTCCCTTTACGTTTTGGAAAATGGACGCTTCATGTATGAGTCTCGACTCCAGATTTTGGCCGGCCGGCTATCAAAGTCTTGTGGGCGACTGGAAGCTCTTGGACAGGGGCAGGTAAACCGTGAGGGCAGGGCCAGGGGTCCGAGGTCGCCGTGCGATGCTGCCCTCCGAATCGAATTGGCCGGCCACGCACACTTCAGCTTCATATTGACGACCTTCGTTACAATTCATGTATGTATATCGATTATTATGTGGTCATTAGCAACAGGGATATGGGCGGCCAACAGCATATATATCTCGCAAGTCCCATTGCCATTTCAACACTCCGTTTCAAACCACCACTCAAGAACCATGCAGACTCAGTCTCGCGAGGACCCGGGAAGCTCCCCCCAGTTGGTGTCCGCGAATTTGCGGATTTGAGGACCAAAATTCGTCAAATCTCTGTCCATTTCTTGCGGATTTGACAGCCCAAAAATCCTAGTTCTGTCCACTTTCTTGCGGATTTGAGGCCAGCCGGACAAAGTTTCCAGGCAGCCGAAATTTTTTCAGATTCAATGCCCATTGTACTACCCAAATGGACCAACATTTCGGGAAATTCTACCTCCGCACGAATGCTGGGGACCAGAAAAATTGGTTTTAGTACCCGCAGGGAGAGAAAATTTGGACATTCACGTGACAATCTCTGTCCGTTTTTGCGGATTTGAGGGCGGAAACCGTCCGGATTTGAGGCCGAATTTTGGAGATTTCGCGGACACCAAATAACAGGAGCTTCCCGGGTCCTGTCTCGCGCAATTTCCCTTTGTCCGCGTTACAGACGTCCTGGAAACCCAGTGAAATTAAAGGAAAAGACATGTCGCAAAATTAATTACTCCAAAATTAATTATTCCATATTATTTCCAATGGCTTACATTTACCTGCAGATGTAATTCGTGATGGAAAGCCGAATGTTTCGAGACTTTGTGGAAATAGATCGAGGGCAAATCGAGGGGACACAATTTCTGGTTAGCGGATTCATTGAAATTTGTTTTCAATTCTGTATCAGCATCAAGTTTAATGCGTGTCACTAACACAACCAAAAACGGTCTAATTGAACGCTGATCCTGTGAGGTTCGGTATGTTCAGAGGAAAGCGCGTGGCGGACTCCAGCGGGCGAAGCTACGATAACACTGCGTGGGAATAGATCTAGACAGCTGCAGGCTATTGTAGTGGACTTTTTCATACTGTGTCATATCGAGATATCTATAATCTGGTACGGTCTTGTAAACACCAAAGCTTAAGGCCTGGAGAAACGAGAAAGATCTGCCCACCCGATTATAGAGAATTGGCGCCGGAAATACTACGGATCGGGTGCACTCTAACTCGCGTATATAATGTGTTCAGTTCCCTTCCTTCCATCAGAAGCGTTGTCGTCAAATCCATCCAAAGCTGCTACCTATTCGAATTGCGCCTCGAGAGCATGTCGGCTACGCACCGCGACGATTCTAGAGGGTCGATTCTAGCAAGAGGCATTGGAAATCAATGATCAGTACCGGAGATGAATATCTTGTACACTGCGATTGAGCGGTGAATCCATGAAAAAAAAAAGATCCAATGAACGACGTTAACCAATGAAGTTGGGAGTGCAGTTAAGCCGAACGCACCCGAAGCACAGGAAGAATTCGGTGTAAGAGCCGAAGGCATGGAACGGGAGCATTGGACTAAGGAAAAGACTACATAGAAAATCGAAGGTGATTGCGGTTGGAATACGTGGGTCTCAAAAGTCCCACTTGAGTGGCGCACAATGGACCCAGGTATGTCTAGATACCTCGGCGACGAATTGACGACATGATTCTGTCCTGGTTCGGCTACGGAGAAACCTGGGTGTCAGTAAAAACGCGTCTGGGAGACGAGGCAAAAAATATCGGATAAATAGCAAACGCGAAAGCGACCACCGTAAATCCACCCGCTTCGGCTAGAGTCGTCGCTAATAACTGTCAAGCGTAACTTCGGTTCATATAGAGGCAATACAAAGGCTTTCAAGGATAGGGATGACAAGGATTTTTCGGTCTGCGTCAGCTTTGTTAATGTTTTTTGGACGCAGAATGGCGTGTTACTTATTCGGGATAATGCTCTCAAGGTTACGCTGACAAGAATCTTGGTCAATTTCCGGAGGATTGCATGAGGATATGGACTCGAGGAAGAGCGCTCAGCGCAGGGACTTAGATCACGAGACCAAAAGAATTGGCTCAATTTCCCATTCCCACGCCACCATTTTCGCGGAAAAGCCTCAAGGGAAGTGTTCCATCTTCTCCCCGACAATCACTGCCTCTCTCCCCTCCACCATCGTCCTCTCCCGTTCTCCCTTACTCAAGTCCCCAAGTTGTGAACATATGGCCTGCTGTAACTGGATCGGGTGCCCGTAGATGCTTTTCACCCTTGAAACCACTCCAGGCTAGGTGTCGCGCAAATGGCGCATGCTTCGAGCTTCAGCGCTCAGTGCTCAGCTTTAGAGCTCAACATTTTTTCACCTTTGAGCGTAGCGTATGCCTGGGGTTTTCCGCTTCTTTAAAGCGTTTCCAGAGGCATTCCTTGATCGTTCTACATCAACACGAATGATGGTCGGATGGACACGAGGGCCTACCTCTCAGACAATCTTCTGGGACGTGGACAGGAGGGGTAAGTGAGAGCGTAGTCCTCGAGAAACCCAACCCTCTTGTCCATATTCTGCCCTTGACGTCTGCTCTTCTCGCCGTCGGCTGATATCACCATCTTCCATCCCGGTGTGTTTATCCTTCTCTCTTCGCCGTTTCCCATTCATTACATCTATTTTCTTTCATGAGATTGGGTTACTTTTTTTACTTGCTTTCTTCCATACATGGTCTCGTCACAAGGTACACACGCACAGACCACGGTTACTCATCGTGTGTCTCGTTGATGGCGTGCGTGGCTCGGGGAATGGCTCGGGAACCCTCGCCTGGGCAACCTGTTGCTATATGCTCTTATCGCTCAAGAGCACATGGACTGCGGCAGAACCTTTGAAGCGGATTTATGTTTTTCCAGTTTGCTCTTTCTTCATCACCTTGATTTTCCTCGATTTTAGGGAGAAACGCCCTAGTCTTCCGGCGATGGATATTTCTAGAGTTCGATGTTTGTTCTTCATTTCTGAGTTGTCTATCTAACACAATACTGTGTGTCGTGGGCTCAGCCTAAATTTGGATGGGGCGGGGCCGGAGAGGTCCGGCCGTCTTTGTGTATTCCTATTTGGAGATAAGCGCGATACAGCGTTTGCCTCTTACGACTTTCAACTTTTCTGCCTTGTTACAACTGGTTGGAAGCTTTTCAAGCATGGCAGCTTGTCTTTTTACATTTGCCTTCTTCGTCGGTGTTCTCCCTCTTGCTGTTCTTGGGGACAATGGAATGGACATGAGCATGGACGGAGCCATGTCTCTGGCTGGTGCGAGCATGACACCGTACCTTCACTTCAAATTAGGCGACACGTTATGGTTCCTGGGATGGGTACCTCAGACCAAAGGCGCAATGGTTGGGGCTTGCATAGGCCTGTTCCTCTTAGCGTTGGTAGATCGATGGTTGGCGGCCATTCGGGCGACCGCAGAAAGGTCATGGAGACAAAGGTATGTTCACCTGTTTTTATCTTTCGTTTCTTTCATCAACGCTTGGTTAGAGCCCATATCATCCACACCAATAAACTCAATTCTTTAGCGAAGTCGCATCCCGTAACAAGACCAAGATTATCCGCCATCCTTACCCTTCGCTCCGCCCCTCCTTTTATTCCTGCACATGACGTCGTGAGAGGGATCTTGCATGCTGGACAGGCAGCGCTCACTTTCGCTTTCATGCTGGCAGTGATGTACGTTGAGATCTCTGGCGAATATCACTTCCTAACCCTTACGTTTAGGACTTATCAAGCCTCTTTTATCTTGTCGATCGTTATTGGGTTAGGAGTGGGGGAGATGTTATTCGGTCGCTTCATTAGCGCCGCGTCTGTACATTAGTTGGAACTGGCGTGGATTATCGACACCATCGTGTCACACTGTACTATTAGAAATTCTACTGCATTCCTCTGTTCTAGTTTTGGCTTCGAACAAAAAGTTTTTCTGAACCTTCCTCATTGAGAAAATTGTGTGACAAGGTCTATCCGTCACGGTGTTGCCTTAGCCAGAAACCAAGTATGCGAGCCTGGGTTTCGACCACGGACAATTTGTCCACGTCTCTTCTTACTTCGCCTTTACGACCTCTACGACATAATGGCAGATACAGGGACTCCTCCAGTCATTCCGATTGAGTTCCAGCAATACAAGTAAGTTCCAAACTATCTAGTGATTCTCGATGATTTTCCGACGTCTCTCCAAAGCTCTTATCTGGTAGACCCGCAATGGCAGCGCAAGTTTTCAATTGTCTGGTCTTCTGCGCTCGCATTTTTTGTGGTCCTATCCCTTCCGTACCTCGTCCGATCCATCCGGAATGGCCGCGCTTACTCGACGCTGTTCGGCATATCGGAAGGCCTGACGGGGAAGGAGTACGCAGCCATCTCAGTGTCGGCAAATGGAACGTCTAGGAGGCGGTCGACGGTATCACCAGGTCTGGCGAGGCAAGCGGAGAAGGTCATGGGGATATTTGGCTCCATTTTTTATTGGATGCTACCTGGTATCGGTTTGAACGCCGGTCAAAGTCAGTGTTCTTTGAGGTTTTTCTCGATTCTGTCTATGCGGCGGCCTTTCGTTACGTCTTCTGATGCCAACTCCTTACGACAGTTCTGATTATTACGGGGTATATCGTCTTAGTCGTCCTCTGCATTGTGCTGGACGCGCCCCTTGTCAGTAATTCGAATCGTGCCGGTATGTTCGGTTTCGTCTAAACATAATCTGCATTCCAATTAATTACGCGACGAACCTGCAGGGTTTATCGCACTGGCTCAATTCCCTATTGTCTTCCTATTTGCGACAAAAAATTCCATAGTTTCGCTTCTCCTGGGGCCTGGAAATGGATACGAGAAGCTCAACTTCATCCACCGGTGGTCAGGTAGAATTATGTTCCTAGGTGCGGTCCTCCATGGTTCGCTGTGGATACGCAACCACCTTCAGTACGACCTCCCTATTCTCGGTCAACAGAAAGAAACATCTGGAGTCGCTTCATTGGGTTTGCTCGGCGTTATTGTGTTAACTTCGCTCAGGCCTGTTAGACGTTTTTGTTACGAGATCTTCTATATCATCCAGTAAGCTCTTCTCCTTCTCCGCAAAGAATTGGTCTAGAAGCTTACTGTGGGTTTAGTATGCTATCGTTTATCGCGTTCTTTGTGACCATTTGTTATCACACCCTTTACGCCGCTCCATACATCTTTCCACCGATGGCTTTTTACGGTTTGGATATCTTGATGCGTATGGTCCGACACCGTATCAAGGATGCCGTACTCGTTCCAATAGGAAACCAAATGACCCTTGTAAGATAAGGTGTCTTCTCCGTTCAATTCACGGTTACTAACTGGTCATCAGATCCATGTCCCGTACGCGACGTCTGGCTGGATTGCAGGCCAACACGTTCGACTACGCGTGTTCTTCTCGGGACGGATCTTCGAGTCGCACCCATTGAGCATTTTCTCCGCCCCTCCTGACGTCTCATGCATCACTTCAATGCCCCAAGGCCTATCTCTCGGGGCTCGCGCCATCGGAGATTGGACGAAAGCACTGAACCAGTACGCGTTGCAGACTGCATCAGAAATTCGAACACTTTCCGACGAAAAAGGTGCACATCATGTAACACAGGAAGTCCCCGTCGAAATCCCCGTCCAGGTGATGCTGGACGGCCCGTATGGTGGATGCAGCGTTGACCTCGGTCATTACGAGACCGCTCTGCTATTCGCCGGGGGTTCCGGCATCACCTTCACACTGGGAGTTCTCGATGACATTGTTGGACGATGCGTTAGAAAAGGTAGACTGAATGGTGAAAGGACAAAGAGGATTGAATTTGCATGGTGTGTTCGTTCGTTCGGTACGTTCATGCTTGATTTCATCTCATTTCATTTCGTGCACAATTCATACTAATTCATATTTATTTTCATCAGGCTCCATCGATTGGTTCGCGCCTACACTCATGGATATTGCGAATGTCGCCGCGTCATCGTCGACTTCCTCTACTCCTTTGGATCTTCACATCTCCATCTATGTTACTTGCTTGTGCAACCCAGAAGCCGTACTTCCGATACCCAACTGCGACGTCACTATCATCCGACCATCTGTATACCGCGTGTTGCGCGATTTAACTGATCCTCGCAAACCAGCCTCGAAAGGCGAACTGCCGACAACCCGTCCGACCTCCTCTGATGAATCAAAAAAATCGACATCGATGGTCCAGGATAATGACATCGAGATCGTAGATTCTGACATGAACGTCAATGTCGGCTCGAAATTGCCATGCGTGGAGGATGGAGGAGGCCTCGCCGTTTGTGCGAGTGGTCCTGAGGGTTTGATTAGGGAGGCTGCTAACGCCGTCGCCAGGATACAGATGTCGGGACGAGGAGGAGAGTTAGGCGGGGTTGGACTGCACACGGAGATATTTACCCTCTGAACGGCGAATATCAGCTTTGTTTTGTATGTATCGTGTAATATAGAAACAACTGCTCTCAGCTTTATCGGTGCTTCAAGATAAGGCGACTGTCAAGCACAAAAGACACGGATACCTTGGACGGCCGTCATGGTGAGATAAGATAAGATTAGCCAAATTAGGAAACTGTTCGGTGAGTTGAGTTTCCACAGCCCGGTGACTCCAGAACACAAAGACACTTCGAACATATACCTGGATGACGATGAAAATGCAGCTGCTCAACCTACCGCAAGAGCTCATCGTACAAATCCTCTACGAACTTCCTCCATCTGACCTCCTTGCATGCCAGCTCACGAACAAATACCTCAGCACCATCATTCGAGAATCTGTGGTTTTACAATACAATCTCGCTCTAACCATGGCCAAGGCAGAAGATAACCCCTGCTCGTCGCTCTCTACATCAGAAAAGCTCAAGTCACTTCGCTCCACCGAGGAGGCATGGGCATTCTTGCGACCGGATTTCACGACGTCGGTGCCGGTGACGCGAAATCAGTCTGGAGTCTATGACTTGACGGGTGGGGTGTATTTGCTGAGCGACATGGAACGCACTGGCCTGCGTTTCCTGAAGCTGCCAAGCAGGGAAGGGGAAGACCCGAGGTGGAAGGATGTCAACACGGGAAAGATGATCGTAGACATCGGTCTTTGCGTATACGAACACGACTTAATGGCCGTCGTCACGAGGTGAGTTTTCATCGCTCGTGACCCTCTCGAAGTCATACTAAAGGATTTTAGTACTGCTCGTCAAGGGCATGCAGGCCTCCCGACGACGTTCGACATAGAGATTGACCTTCTCGAACTCTCAACAGAGAAACCCCATCCGCAGGCGCAAAAGAACCCAATATATGTCATGAACTCGCCTTGGGAGAAACCTGCTGTTGGAATTGAGATCGTTGGGAAGCACCTCGTTCTCATCCTTTGTTACAACAACGCCAATCGGCCAGACGATCGCATTTTTATTTACGAGTGGCAGACGAGTACTCTCACAACCGTGCGTCCTGGTTTTCTAATATTGGCCAATGGCTCCATACTTACTGACTCTTTAATCCTTGTAGACCTTTCACGCTCCATATCGAAGCTACTCAGGTCTGATATTCCTCAATGAGGAGCTCATCTTGCTACCGAATACGGGCACAAACTCTCTCGATATTTTCCGCATCCCCAAAAAACCCACTCTCGACTCTCTTGAACCGATCCTTCTACTACAACTGCCCGCACTCACGGATGGGCGCATCTTAGGTGGAATATCCTGTCGCGCAGAGCCCAACCCTATCAGTCCAGAGTCGTATCCAGCGATGAAGCAACGGGCGAAATCTCGCCAGCATGCAGGAGCTGATGCCGGGAATCCAGACCATCTCTTTCCACAAAAAGGGTTCCTGATGAAGACTGAAGACGCAATCTGCCTTTTCGAGCTGCGGATTCACGTTTTACAATTGGTCATGTTGGCTGGCGGAGGACTCCATATGAACTTCCAATTTCGGCATCGGTTCACGTTCGTGGTGCATCGGAGGGCACTAGTGGACGTCGTTTCCAATTTTTGCGATAACGGAACACCTACGGAGACTCTGGACAGCCCTCTGCGTCCGTCGTCGTCAGAAGCGATGGGTCAAACTCATATCGGCGCAGAAGGACCTGCAACGGCCACTACACGTCAGGCTCAAAGCGAAAACGTGGAAGGCTTTCCTGAATTGATCCAAGCAGCTCGATGGGCGCAGTGGGGCCCTCCCATCACCCGCTGGTTCAATTCTGACTCCATTGCTACCCATTGGATTACCACCACTGCAGGTCAGCGCTGCGTCCGGATGCCAAACAACCCACGCGAGGATGGCGACCGTTACTTCATACTCGATTTCAACCCAGAAAACGTCAAAAAGATGGCGAAGTGGTTGAAAACTCAGCCTTCTAGTGCGGTACCCGAGGATGGTGCAAGAGAAATGTTCCGTGACGCCGAGAACGGAGGGCGAGAAGACATAGGCGATTTCGAGCAGCTTTCTGATGTTTTCGTGGACGAACATATGGAGACAGAGGAGCAGGCAGACGAGGCATTCATCACACCTGACGACGCCAACGCATCTTCCTTGTCGACTCCGGCTCTCTCATCCGCGCAGGTCATCGACGCCGAATCAGAAAACGAATCTGACGAATGGGTAGACGCTGAATCTGAAGTATCCTCCGTCGCAGACGAGCAGGAGGCTCCGGCCTCTGAAGACCCTTTCGACAACGTACCACCCTCAGGCATATGGTGTGCCACCGAACCTGGGCAGGTTGGTTCCGCAGAAGCGTTTGCGGTACCTGTGTTGAGCGCATTGCCGTACGTGGCTTGTGCATCTATGGGAAAGTACGAGTTTGATGGTGTCCTGCTGGACGAGGAGCGAGTTATTGGCATACGCGTGAGTTTTCGCTCGTCCTGGACCGTGATATTCGTTAATGATAAATCTTACTTCTTGCCTTTGATTCGTAGACTGACGCTACCGGCAACATTGAACAAATCGATATACATCATTTTGGATGACTCTCGATTGACACGTATGAGTTGTATGTACCAATTCATCCGGATACTCGAGGTAATGTAAATTACTAGCTCCTTAGCCTTGTGACCATTCTTCTCTGCAACGCCGACATATTTGCAGAATTCTAGTCTACGTATGACTGCTACTCTTTCTTTCTGCCAAGACGTGATCACATTCAATACGGTACATGACTTTACACAGAGACCTTGTCAGAAGCGCAGCATTTGTCAGGCGAAGTAAAACTTGGAAGACTCCAAACGGTAAATATCAATCCTACAAATACCTGGCAGAATAACCGAATTCACTTCCTTGACGCAGTTCTGTTCCTCAACTGCGTCACCCACTGGCAAGCCAATGCAAGCATAACGGAGGAAGGCACAAGGGCCTACGAGTCCAGGTTTCCTGGACGAGGTTCCGGGTACAAGCAAGTGATAACGTGCCATGTCGTTTCGTTGTCGAATCATGGAGAGTGTGTCTTTTCTGTCGACAGAGCCCAACTTGAGCTCCTGTAAGTGAGGAAGGATCTCGCCCGTCGCTATCTTTTCGATGGTCGTTGCGTGGAGGTACATCCCGCACGGCAAGTGCAAAATGCGTAGGTTTCTAAGAGCCAGGAAGTATGTTTCTAAAGGATGACATGACCTGGCGCGCTTCCGCCGGACGTCATACTTTAGCTTGAAAGGCGGGAATGGCGAAGGAAAGGGTGGACCAAGTTCAGCGATTTTCAACGTCTGCAATGTTTGTGTGGAATAAACCAGTATGTTCAGACACACATCCATAATGTCGAAATGTTCTCGGTATTCGTCACTGAAGTTGATGACCAAATGGCGAAGAACTGGGAAGCGAAGAAGGCTGAACAGCCGTTGGTCGAGGCTCGCATCATGAAGGTTGAGTTGGAGAGCTTGAAGACATGGCATATAAACTGTACCGCCCAGCCTGGGTAAGAGGAGAGCATGAGGCTTGCGTTCGAATATTATGTGGAAAACCCCTTCAATGAGGGAGTGGGCTGTACGACGCATTATCCATGTGAAAACGTTTGGCGGTATGATGATCCCGCCTAGATTGAGGGTCAACAACTGATTCCATGGCAGGCTGCAGTCGATGGGGTGCCAGTGGATGCGAATATTGTCAAGAAAGCGTAGATGGAATTGGCGAATTCGGGGCGACGACTGAATCGGTGTCTGATTCGGGAGGAACGAAGAAAGGCGAGTTGAGAATTTGGCGATAAACGCGACGTCCAAAAATTCGAGTGTATCGAAAGTCCTTCCTGCAAGGTTCAGAAACGCGTCCATATCTTCTTCAGTGCAAATAAGGCACCTGAGAGCTCTAATACGGGTGATGTTCGGAAGGATGATGGACTTCATAATGCTGATTCTGCCGCGCCCATACACCATGTCCTCCTGTCGGGTCGGCCTTGTGTCGACTCCAAACAGAGCGATTGGATTGCGTACAAAATCGAGATACAGCGGATTATTTCCACTTCGTCGCAGGCATGCCTCCGACATCTGGAGGAGTTGTGAAGTGTTGCTGAAGGGACCGTACAAAAAAGCGATGTGATCCCAGAAGGATGGTGTGGACATGAGGATATTTCGCCACTTCGCGCATGTGCGACCAAGGACACGTCTCGGTTCGGTGGGTGGCGGGGGTAGTATCACCGGCTCTGACACAGAAAATTCGAGGATGTGGCGTACAACAGCATCTGGGAAACTCTGGATGGAAGCGCTCATCGTGTATGGCAGGTTTGGGTGAATTTGGAACGAGTGACGTATCAGACTGCTGGGTGTTGACGTTGACGTTGTTCTTTGAGAATCAGACGAAGAAAAGTACAGGGAAAATGTGAACTTACCACCTGAGAGCGAACGAGAAGGAAAATTTTCCTTCGAACGGAGAGAGGAAAGGGGTTTTCAGGGTGATAAAGAAACGAGAAAAAAAAACTGCGCCATGAGGGCTGTGGCTGTTTGTTTCAGAAACCTTATTTTGAGGAAGGTCAAATTGAAAAAACCCCCAAATGGTTGCATCCACCCTGCCACTCTTCAAAATGGTGAAAAGCTGCCCCGAATACCAGTTTTCTCGCACACAATGCCCCAAGGCGAGCCAATAGTATTCCTTCCCGATGTATTGAAGTGTTTCATGGCTTTTTATTTACATAAAGGTGGCCGTGGCATGCAATAAGCCAAGGGTACCTCCGTTCCGCCACTGAGAAAAGGGATTCTGCTTGAGAGTTTGAGGTAATATACACGATGGATCCATTGGCGATGTTGAGCATCAGAAGTATAACGTATGCGTCATTAAATAGAGGTTTTGGGGGGTTCGGCGTAACGAAAAATTCCCTGATTACTTGGTACCGTACGCCCGGTTTAAAACAAAGTCTCCGGACATGAGGGTTGGGCAGCGTACGCATTGAGATAAAGGAATGAAGCATGCAACATTTTTTGATCCCTCCGTGGCCAAGAGAGCTCATTACTTGCGACACCGTACTTTGTAAGGTCGCCGAACTTCACTGACGCATATGGTAGGAAGCCGAACAGGCCAACGGGACGACAACGGGATTCGAATACTGCGGCAAAATGCTTAAGGTAATAAAGGTATCGGGATCGAATACTATCGTATACTCGAAAAGCCGGCCTATGCATGGCTGCGTCTCAGATATAGAGATATAGAAACGGAAACAGTCGTGAGCCTGAGAAGATGGCCTCCCAGTTGGAATTTAACTTATAACGGCAACTATAAAGGGGTTTTCATGGAATTATGCCACCGATCCATGCTGTTATATGTCGACATCGAGAACGGCCATCAAGTAGGATAATAAATTTTGCCCAGACGACTTCAGCATTTAACTTTAAAATTCACGCAGCCTCAGAACTGAACTAAGTTGGCAACACCACCCCATCGGCTTTTTCGTCGACGGCCGTCAGGCAGATGGCCAGCTCGATCTCACCGTCGCACGCGGTTACTTGCAGAACAGGAGCATGCTGCCCGACTTCAACCGCGCCAACCAATCCATGAGCGGCGATGGTACTCAAGTCATGGCTGCTGCGCATCCCATTCAACCTAGTCGAAATGTCGGCGACGTTAATAACTATGTCTTGGACCCCACCTCGGCTGATTTCTAACCAGTGTGTGTTGTACACGAACTTGGTCAATCAGACTATTAGGGGACTGTACCCTAACCCGACTGGAGTGTTGCGCGAGGCCCTGAACATTAATTTAAAATTATTTTTCGAGGGCATAAACGGCTCTGGCTGCACCCAAGTCTTTCCCTATGGTGATCTACGTATTATAGATTTTCTCAATAAGATGTCTCTTAGTGGGTTCTACAGCCATTTTAGAATTCGTGTCCGAATGGAAAGCGTAAGTACCGGACCAAGTATGGAACTTATTTCCGAAAGCGGAGAATGGAATTTATGCTATGTAGTGGCGGACTTCCAAAGGCAATTTGCGACTTGCTTGCGACTTGCGTTCTCTTGCTTTTTATCTTGCTCGTACGGAAGACGCAACCGATGAAGGAATAGCATGTAAAAGCTCTCCCATCTATTCTGACATGTCTCTAACCCCACATTGAACTCTGGAAATGTCTCAGACTTACCCAAAAATTTGAGGAGGCTTTCCTTGACTGATCTAGGACTTCTGGAGTCGCTTGGAATCTCCTACCGACCTCAAAGGACCTCTGCATCCACATTTCTCCACCTCAATCGAGAACTTGAAGGCTTGGATTCTACAAAAGGGACCTTCTGAACTTTCCTCAATTTCCTCACGGACATTCGAGGATCTACTTCAGAAGCCTTTCTTCGACATCTATTTCCCCGCCGAGACGAAGGATCCATAATTATACGGAGGTCGGTGCGGGGGTCCCGGTAATCCCACGAATCCTCGGTGGGCGGCCCGCCACTTGACTTTCACACGCGTCTTGCTCACTCCGTCCACCTTCAAAGCTTCTGTATATACCCCCGACCCCATCTGCAACTCAAACTACGCCACCCATGAGTACTGAGTACTGAGTACTGAGTCCGCAGCTTGGGCATACACGGTTACCCTCAATCCATCCTCGAGTCAGTTCACCTTAAGCATTCCACCTCTCGGATGCATAAAACCTCCGTTGGGGAGCGTTCTAGGTATACGATACGAAGAACGAAGGAGACAGGCTCGGCTTTCGCGCTGCCATTCATCATGCATTCTACCACGGCTTTCTCCCTCAACCCCGCCGTTCTCCTTTCCTGAAGTTTACCACCTTTTCGGATCTTGATTATATACCGTCTTCAGGGGAGATAACTGCATGGTCGGCGGTGGCGGCGACGCAGGACAAAGGTGAGCCCTGTTTCTGTTACACTTTTCCCATTTTTCTCTCCTTCCATCCTTTCCCATTAAAGTCGTTCAACCTTTCCCTTCACGCCATTGCTGGGTGGTCGCGTGCTCGACGGGCCCTTGATAACTTGTGTTGTATTATTAACATAGAAAGCGCGCCATGGGGTTCATCTCCAAATCTCACGCCCGCCACATGCTCCTTGAGTTCGCCGTGACGCGTTCAGCTTTTTTCCCTCTTTCCTCTATCTCACTTTATGTTCTTTCGCCATTCGCTCTTACTACACACGTTGGTCACCCGTTTTTGCTTGGTGCTGATAAGCTTATCTCTTCGCAGGAAACTCCCGTGAGATAGTGTTGGTTGATTCGGCGAATGTGAATGGGGCGGCCCTCGCAGGTGTGTATTCTTATCCCTTGTCACTCCTTCTCTTCTCTTCTCTTCTTTCTTTGTGTATTTTTTTCCGCTTCGAATATTTGTTGCCAAGAGATGTTCATGCTTCGTCCTGTACACCCTAGACAAGGCCGACAAGGTATTGAGGCAATGCACGCAGATGAATATCGCATTCATGTTCGGACGTGCGTTTACCTCTTTCGTTCTTATCTCTATTGGCTAACAATTTATCTCATAGATGCCGCCATCGCAGAACGGCAGAAAATTCAAGGAAAGAGTGGATGGATTGCGTAATTCGGATTCTAGCCACAGTCAGAGCGAAATTGACAGGATTCGA
>JADNRV010000591.1:0-23308 GCA_015499995.1 Flammula alnicola
TCGCAACAAATCTAGTGTGCTGGAATACGGAGGAAAGAAATGGGTCAATTCAAGCCAGTTCAAGGAGTTCCTTGGTCCGACGGCGTCATCTCGAATTGTAGATGGGGAGGCGTATTGCTATCAGCCCTCCTCAAATATGCAGGAGTGTCTACAGAAGGAAACCCTCAAGTTTGCTTCGAATCCCATGCTACTCTCTGTCAGGACGACACATATTACGGCGCATCCATTCCCTTGGCCAAAGGCGTATCGGAAGATGGTTTTGTAATGCTTGCATACGAGGTGCGTCTTGGGATATTACACTTCTCAAGTGAAACCAGAGAATAACACCGACATTCCAGATGAACAATGAGCCCCTGAGTGCCGACCATGGAGGACCGCTACGCATCGTGGTTCCAGGATACTTGGGAGCGCGTTGGGTCAAATGGGTAGACACGATCATAATTTCCTCGGAAGAATCCCCAAATTTCTACAACAACGAGATTACAAGATCCTTCCACCCAATGTTAGTTTTTGAGTATTGAATGACGTTTTATCTCTCCTGACATTTGCACACCCAGGTTGAATCAAAGGAGGCAGCGAAACCCCTTTGGCATAAGTACCCCTCAATGACGGCTTTGCTGCTTAACTCTGTTGTTGCACATGCTAGCCGCGCGTCCGACGGCACGCTATATGTGAAAGGATATGCTACTCCAGGATCCTCGGGGAACGTGAGAGGAGTGGAGATCTCGGTAGATGACGGGACCACCTGGCACCCAGCGAAAATCACTTATCAAGAAGGCAATTGGAGCTGGACGCTATGGGAGGCAGAAATAAAATGTGAAGCAGAAAGGGGGAAAGTACACAGTCGAGCAATAGATACAGAAGGGAACATACAGCCTAAAGAAGGGATATGGAACTTCCGAGGTGTTGCGTACAACGGCTGGGGCGTCGCCAGTTGGATGTAGTGCTTCGGCCCGTTTAGGAAATTGTGCCGGGTGGATGCGTAGTTGTATCACACAACTACTTATATCTCTCTCAAACCCTTGTATTTGATAAAACACATCCTCATTTCGCCCTCATGGTGCTCGGAAAACTCGTCCATTACACAGTTGATGCTGTGCTGCTATCCACAGTCGTAGCAGGAGTGCGGCGTTCAAGCGGTTTCTCGTCAGTGCTTTGCCTTGTCCATTTCCTTCCTAACACTTTCCGTATCACAGGCCTGATGCCTCGGCGATACCAGACCCAACCGTGCGGTCCGTCGCTGAAAAGTTTTTAGGAGTCGGCGAAACCGTTTTCGACATGATACAAGGAACGGTCGTGAACAGCGCCTACTTCAAGAAGTCGAGTTGATCTTCGCGTCATCATATCAGCTTTCAACCGGTCTCGAGACCTCAAACCAGGCGAGAGGGATGTACATGGCATTGTGGGATTATATATGCAGGAAACACTTGTATTTATTCTGGCGCAGCTCAGGTTTCTATTTCACCGTTGATTGATGATTTTACCTGCAGCTTCACCTCCGCTTCCTTTACGTCTATTCCTCGGCTTTATTAGCGTCGTCTTTCAAACAATTTTATGCTATGGGCTGTGAAGAATCTCTTTCGGCACGCTTTAATGCACAATGGAATGTTCGCTTGCACCGATAGAGCAGACGCCCATCTACGACTAAACTTTGATGTTGTCGCGCCATCCGTCCCAGCTACCAACTGTAGAATTTATCACGATCTCTCATGGTGTAGTGACCAAGTGTCCAGCATTCCGACCTCTATTGTTCTTTGATATCAGAAACTATGGTACGCCCTCAGCGAAACATTACAAGTAGCGAAGCTACTCAACCTGGTCACATCGACTTCTCCCTCGTCCCACACCACATGTGCCAACGCTTCTGCGGTGGGATGAAGTTGCGGTCGTTTCTTGTTCCGAAGTAACTAACTCGAAGGTTGTCTGCTAGCGATTCATCTTTCAAGACTACACTACATTTCGATTTGGCAACATATGCATGGAACTAACCTTCATCTCACAAATTTGTATCACCTATCATATATCAGGCTTCAGCTAAGCAACTTGTGTCGCGTTAATCACCAGGGCTATTTGGCCTAGCAAACGTCTCTGCCTCCGTATTGTCAGGTCAGTATTACAGATGCATGCATGCCCGAGAGATGGAACCAGAAGAATGCCATCAACCCGGCCACTTTGAAGTTTATATATGAAACTTACCTTGTGTTCGAGTCCATAATGGACCTGTACATAAACATTTATTTGATGGATGGCCGGCTAGCTCAGCTGGTTAGAGCGTCGTGCTAATAACGCGAAGGTCCTGGGTTCGATCCCCATGTTGGCCATGGACTCTTATTCCCGCCGATTTTGCTCTGGCCGTCCAAACAACTGTTTTGCTTTACATAATCACGTTGTGAAGAATGATTAATGAGGATAGGTATTAGGGTTAGAGTCGTCTATGTTGTTCAGATCTCACCGTTGCGCCCAGTCAAACTCGCCAAAGTGACTGGCATTGAATGCTCGCTCAGCAGCGGTGTCGCATTCAGGCCGCGGGAGGGGATTGGTATGTAATCCTCGCCGACGGAGCTGGGTTTCAGCAGGTGTGAGCGGTTCTTGAGCATCAATGAGGAATCCAGCCGCTGGGAGTGGAATTGGAAGTGGCGGTAGGAGTAGGGACTTGGAAGGAAAGATGCCTCTGGAAGGGCCATCTGCGGGGTTGGACTTGCTAGGAACGTAGGACGTGTGGATAGCATCCGTGAGCCTCCGTAGCTCCAGCTTATCTTGGATACATTTGAATACTTCGTTGACTTGTGGTTAATAGCACTCTTTCGGGGTTATGATCAAGGATTCTACAGACTTTTTCGGACGTTCCTGAAGGTATGTTACAAATAAATGTTGCGGCCGATCTTTCTTCTCGCTCACATTATCTATGAAAAAATGTGCAGCGGCAGCCCGGGCTGTCAGTGCCTTCGGTGCTTGCATCGTGAATCCAGTAATTCCAACCGGAAAACCGGGACACATCGCCCCTATGTAAGGCTCATGCGAAATGCACTATGCGAGGCAGAGAGCACATGGTAGAAACATGCAACGATCCTCAGAGGCAGCTCGAAGTGGTCAACAAAATAATTGAAATTGGAGATAAATAGAGTACAAGTACACTAATAAAATTTGAGTTGAGCATGATGTAAAATACAACGGGGTGTACGACAGAAACTAGTCTAAATGGTGGGTTTAACAAATACAAATGCGTTTAGTGGCGGTATGCATCGAGACTCGTAGAAGTATTCAAACGAAGTGCAGCAGATGTTTTAGCAGTGTTTTGTAATATACGTGTCCGTAAACCACTGAGAGAGTCTGAGGCTGGTGTTTTCGATGCACCAGATATACGAGAGAATGTCGAAGGGATGGAAGTGAGATCCGAGGAAATCTTTCTTCGTTTTGATTCTCGAAGGCGATAATCCTGCTGTGCCTTTTCCCACTGAGTCTTTGCTTCCTCGATAGCTTTTTCATCTTCCTCCAAAAGACTTAAGGCAGTGGGCAAGGCATAGCGGCCTTTTAGGGTATCATCTGCTTGCTTTTTCTTGAGTTCAATCTTCTTTTCTTCACGGAACCTTTTCCGTGCTTTTGATGAAAGGGAATAAGGATCAGCATTGTAGTGCTCGGAGAAAGTCTGCAAAGACTCGATGCGCGGCTTTTGAACCTCTTCCATATGTTTCTTGGCATCGGTAGTCTTTTCCAAAGCCGCCAGAGGATCGACGGTAACCGACTCTTTGTCAGTATCTGATAATACAGGCATCAATATTGGGACGTTCATGCACAAGGACAAGAGACCGACCATGCACAGCGAAACCTCCATTCTCTTCCGGGTTCCAATCTTCATCCTTTTGCCTTGCGCCAGAAGTTACGACATATCTCGTGTTCTATGAAAGTCAGCGACAAGGTTCTACAGTGATACAAGACAACTACATACCTTTGGGTCGGTTTGGATCTCAAACCAGCCGTCACACAGATGGCATTTACACCGGAAGGAAAATATGGGTGTTGAGTAATATGCACCAATTTTCTTCTTCTCGGCGTTATATCGTACTCCCATGCCAATGTGGTTATTACAGGTGCCACTATAACAACGCGTCAAAGTCTTGAGCAATCTATAGCATTACGACTCTTACCACCATATATTGAACGGCAATTCAAAACGAGTAATGAGAATCCCTTGATCAATCTTGCGAGCACGATCTCCCAAGGCATGTTTCCCTGTGGTTATGAGTAGAAAGCCAAGTCATAACTACAACTGGAAGTTCTTACCTCGAGCTTTGTTCAAGCTGCCTTGTGATGGATCATAGTCGGGAGGATAGTATCTGGTTTATGTTTATTCAGTAGAGTATTATCGACTGCGAATACGAATATAACCTTACTTGTTGAAGCCTTGCATTGCTAGGCACGGTGTGGAAGCTACTTAGTGAGTGAAGGAGATTGAAGGTACTAGTAGTCGGAGTCAAAGAGCCAATGAATGACACACCAATGACACACATGTACAGTCAGCTTAAAGTTATAGGCGTAGCGTTAATAAATATTAATTCAGAAATAAATAAATAAAATAAATATCTTTACCTGATTATTTCGTCTTGAGACTCGAGAGTGTCGCAGGACAAGCTCGAGGCAAGCTTCAATGAGCACTGGAGCAATTTAAGAGTACTTCAATTAGTTGTAGACAATAGAGTCTAGACAGTAAGTTGCAGGCTGCAGCTACATGATACATAAATAGGAAAACAGTGGCAAGACAGTAAGTAGTACGAGAAACTCCATATTGAGTAGTATAGTAGTGTAGCGTGTCCACTTGGTGTCCATGACTTCGAATTAAACGTAGACAACATAGGTTCCAATTACAGGGCGATGGTCACTCCGACCTTCTAATCGACGCATTCCGCGGTCATCAAGGGTGTTGTAGCTGAGACACATAACATCGCCTTTAGTAGGTGCTGGAGTAGGTAGTTGTGGAACATCGTGTACAGTCCCTTGGTTATGAGTTGGGGACAAAAATGCCGGAAGAAAGCGCCATATTGATTGACTAGCGGATTGTGGACGGTCTTCAGACATTGCGCTTTCAGGATTATCATAGCCTGTCGAGCGTCGAGGCGGATGCCATTCTGAAGGTAGAGGAGCAGTTGGAGGAGGAGAAAAGGCAGTATTGGCCCGACGCGGTCGAAGATCAAGGTGCTTTCCAGGGACACCTGGAGAGAGAATAAGCAAGGTCCAGGTGTTCGTCAGGCTCGTATGGCGAGATTTCTTACCATTAGGTTGTCGGTAATCCACCGATGAAGGCGTGATTCGTGATCGTGGAGCAGAAGGGAGAGCAATAGGATAAGTCGGCGTCTTATCTTCACCAGATGGCATTGTGGTGGTCGATAGGGAGTCGAAATCTCCTGGAGAACGAGATGACTGCGGTCGAAACGCATTGGCAAAAAATTGGCCCATTCGATATCGCGGACGTTGTAGTCCAGGATCCAGGCTGTGTGATTCTTCGATGAGAGGATCTGGAGGAGGTGCAATAGTTGTTTTCCAAAGTATACGATCACACCTAGTTGGGTCAGAGTAATTGTCAAGAAAAATATACTTTTATGTAACTTACCAACTGGGAACTCGTTTCTTGTTAGAAGAATCATAAATGCCCCTTTCTTCAGGCACAACTTCTCCTTCTATACCATTATTGTGACCTTTCGAATTGACAAGTATCATGGGAGGCGGTCGATTTTTTCTCCCATTTTCAGGCAAGGTGTTTGGCTTGCTGGGTACGAGTGGTGAAGGAGGAACGAGACGACCTGGAGTTGTTGGGGTTGCGGGAGAGACCAATGAGTCAAAGTGATGTTTCGCCTTGAGCAACTTGTTTGACGAAGTGATGAAAGAGGGCGACAACAGAGACAAGAACTTGGCCTTGGCCTTGTTGGCCCCGGTCGTTGTCACAGACGCCTTACTGGCAGAGTTTATTCTTGTCGGCGTCGACGGCAATGAATAAAGATAAGGATCATCAGGTTCCGTTGCACGAGAAATGACGGAAGTCATCGCAGACGATGTCACAGATGCCCCCTCTATATCTTCGTCGACCTCTTCAGCATCATCCATTTCGCGCTCTTCAACTTCTGTCAATTGAGGAAAATGATCTCCTACTCGGGCGTGCTTTGAACCTGATCGCTTTGAGCGTCTGATAGTACGCAATACATCATACTTGAATGTAGGTGGAAAATTGATTGGAGCTTCATGAAATCCAGTGAAAAATTTCCCTTCTTTCATGATACCATTGAGTTGATCAAATTCGAATGCTTGTGCGTAATCTAAAGTTCACGTTAGCGTGTAGTACGAATGAAACAGACAATTTAAACAAAACCTTGACGGGAAATAAGCCAGTCGGCATGTAATCGCGAAATGTTCAGTCGAAAGTTTAGATCCCCAAACAAGAATGCGAAATCGAATTTATCCGTCAAATCTGTCCAAGATTTATGTAACAAGAATCGTCTATATGACAAACTTTGAAACCAACCTTCAGCCGTCTTCCGGGAATCATCAGCGGCAAGGAAGTCGTCCACAGACAACTCTGACTAAGATTCTGAGAGTCAGTGAAACGGAAATGCACGATGCATAGGCACAACTGCGTACTTTGATCTTGGTCAAGTTGGCTAGGCGGTGGTTGATCTTGCCTTCATGGGCTTTGGTAATGGATATTTGTGTTAGAGTAGAGATCCCAAGAAATTCTCTGATGTGCCATGTTGTACGTACCGGCGAGATGGGCATTCAGGAATAAAAAGGTGGTTCCATCGATATTCAAGCTAATACCAAGACCACCTTTGTTACCAACTCGGCCACCAATGAGTCCAGCAGTAACTGCGGATTTAGACATGCCTGCAGGACAGTAAATACAGAATATGCATATACACAGGGGACATACCTCGCACAAATGGTTTGAGATCTCGGTGAATGTAGATGGCCATGTAAATTCCCATTAAACGGTCTTTGATGAGCAACTGATAGGGACCCCTTCGAGAGTCTTTCGTGGACTTTTGCCTCATCAAGGGCCTTGGAAACCCAACGTCGGCCGTTGATGGCGAACTGGTACAACTGGAAGAGGCTCCATTGTTGCTCAACCAATCTTCCACCATTGACGTCCAACCAGATGGGGGACCTTCGGGTTCTTCGTCTGGCTTGTGAGTTTTGCTGTCGTCATGCTTGTCCTTCGCCTTTGAACCTGGTTTGTCGTGATCTTTCTCAACCTCTTTTGACTTATCACGGTCCTTGTCCAGGATTTTGAAGCCAGCGGCCAAACCCATTGGAATGCCTAGGACGGCGGAGTGAATAGTTAAGTCAAATTAGGTCTCCGTGCAACTAATTAAATATTCGCTTACCAGACGGAGTAGGACATTCCTGGCCAGCACTTGGTTTCTTGTTCATATCAGTTTCGAGAACGCTAAAAGAAGTAACTCACACTACGACCAAATGGTAAGGGTGATTTCCATCATTGAGTAGGTAAGGGAAAGCACCAGGTGGTGCCATTGGACCGGTATATAGTGGAACCTTTCCCAGCAATTCTTCTAGGTCTCCCTGCAAAATAATTCTTTAGAAAGAATTTAAACTATCAGAAAATAGCACATACTTTCGGAAGCGAGTCGTGCATATTCCACGTCAGTAATCGAATTTTCAAAAATTTCGGATCGATAGCAGGGGCCTTTCCTGAAGGTGGAGAAGGTATCATCGTATCAAGCTGAGTGGTGTCCCCAGGACGCGTCATTGTGGTGGAACTAGGAATTTGTGGGGAATGAGGAAACAACCCTTGCAAGCGATTTAATACAGTTGGCTGTTGGACTTGTGAATCGTCAGTGTTCTGCAGATACTGGAAGGTTAAATGCATGTTTACCTTGTTGCTTTTTCGCCAAACCTGCTTGCGAGTCGACAGCCGGGCTAGTAAGAAGAAGGGGCATTGTACTGGTCATTTAAGGATAGTTGGGTGTAGGCAGATTCGTCGAATTCTCCTCCTGGACACGTTGGATAACCCAATATAGGGTTATTAGGGTTCTAACGATGCGGGAATCTTAGGGCAGCATGAGTTGGACATGAGCCTCTAGGTGTGTGCTTTGCGTACGGAGACACGAGCCCGTCCGAGAAACCGGCCTTCAGAGGGAACTGAAGGTTACGTAATCGTCAGATTCCTTTCCACTTGTTCTCAAGCTGCGTACTTAGTTGGCGGCATTTGCAAGTAAGGTCTATTCATTCGTGCGTTGCAAACAAGAAATCGATAGCGAGTAAAACAACAATAGGAATACACACACAGCAGCGAGCCGGGTCAGAGAGTAGTAGTAACAACAGCGATACGGAGATAGAGCACAAGGGTAGACTAACAAAAAAAATAATAGGAAAAGAGATTCTGATTCCAGAGAGGCAGCCGGTGAATAAGATATAAACCACAGATGGATGGGGAGATTAGGGTGCTCGGGACTATAAGAGAGTCAGGCGAAAACACAGAAAGGAATAATGAAATGAGACGAAAAAATAAAATAAGCCAAATCCCAAACTATGGATTATATATCGCCCAAGGCTGATCAAGCGAAGGCATCGGACTGTCCCATTTCCACTCGTTCGTTTGATAATAGGCCGCCTCGCCTCCGTCGATGTCTTTCCATGGCCCTAGTCTTAGGGGATCTGATGGCTCTTCACTTTTGATATCAGTCGAGGATGAGGCAGACGGCAGGGTATGATGTGACGCATCAGCTTCATGGTTAGACTCTGGGCTTGGGTTCGTAGACGACGACGACACCAAATCCGGCGTGGGCGCTTTTGAGTCCTCATCCTCGACTGTCCCAAAAGAAAAGTCGAAAAATTGATCAAAGGAATCCATCATCGAATCAGGTTGTGGTGTCGGTTCCCGAGCAGTACTAGATTCTCCCATCGATACGTTCCCGGCACCATCGGTGGAGTTTGGAACGGAACCGTAGCCTTTGAGAATCATATCCAGCGTTTCCGAGATATCCGACGTCAACGATTCCTGGCCTTCACCCTCCGCCGCCATCTTAATGAGTTCCGTCATCTGCTCAAAGAAGTGACTAGCATCCTCTTCGGTCTTGATGTTTTTATGAGCCTCCTCGTTCTTCCTCAGCTCCTCGCTAGGCGGCGATTCCCATTCCGTCTTGGCACGTTTCGGTGGCGACGGCTCGTTTGCGACACCAGACCCACTGGGGGTGCCCATACTGTCACCGAACAATGAATCATCTTCGCGCTGGCGCTTGACGCTAACAGTACTCGTCGATGCAGTCGGCTGAGCTGGTTCAGAAGCGGCGGGGGGAACAACAGGGGGAACAGCTTTCGATACCCGACGTGTTCTTGGAGCAGGGGCTTTGGGTTTCGGCGGGGCTCTAGTCTTAGGAGACTTCGTGGAAGCCGGAGGTGACGATGCGACA
Source organism: Flammula alnicola (assembly GCA_015499995.1). Classification (NCBI taxonomy): domain Eukaryota; kingdom Fungi; phylum Basidiomycota; class Agaricomycetes; order Agaricales; family Strophariaceae; genus Flammula; species Flammula alnicola. The sequence goes on from JADNRV010000591.1 coordinate 9,417, forward strand.
GCAGTAGGCGTAGCAGCTGGTGTCGATACTTGCATCGGCGCCGGTGACGGCGTGGAAACAACCCCACCGCCCTGTGCCACCTTTTGGCCCCTTTTGACAGGAGGTGGTTGGAGAGGAACCGGGGGTGGTCGAAGAGACGCATTGAGGTTCTGCTGCTGCTGCTGTGAAGGACCAGCATTCGAAGGCTGATGAGCGATAGGAGGACGGATCTGCTGCTGCATATCAGGATTTGCCATCATAGAATTAGGCGGTGGCATCAGATTATTCACCATATGCTGTTGCGCTTGCTGCTGCTGAGACTGTTGTTGTTGCTGCTGGAGCTGCTGGAGCTGTTGTTGCTGTTGCTGCTGCTGCTGCTGCTGAGCCTGCTGTTGCTGTTGTTGAGCCTGCTGTTGCCGAGCCTGCTGCTGGAATTGCTCCTGCTGCTGCGGTGTCATTTGGCTCAAGGCCTGAGCACGCTGCTGCTGCTGGTGACGCATAGCATAGAACTGCGTCTGGAACGCCTCCATGATGCGCTGAAGCTCACTGATCATCGACTTCAGAGTGTCGAGGCCAATTATATAGCGCGGAGTGGCTGCAGTCGACAGCATGGTCCGTTGCGACTGAACAGCACAAATCTTTGGAAGAAGAATGTCAATGAACATCTCGGACCAAATAGCAAAAAAGCAAAGAGGACGAAAGGCCAACTTACGATCGCAATCAACTTCTTCACGAGGTCCTCGTGCTTGCCATTGGAGAGAACAAGATGGACCATGGGCAATTTCTGGTCCGCATCACCACAAAGACGGAACGCTTGCTCCAACAGGTTGTTGTAGTCCATCCTTTGTTCAACAGCAACGTCTGCTTGCATTTTGGCAAGGCCTTTGAAAGAAAACGAGTTAGGAAGGGACAGAGCATCATAAAGAAAAAGGCCAACTTACTCGTCGTCATAAACTCGTGTTTCGTCTTTCGGATGAAGGTCTCAGCAGCTACCACAGCGGGGGCATTATTGCGACTCAAAAGGAAAGTTTGTGACGGAATTTCAGGCATTTGAACCATCCTTCCACCGATATTGATGCTGCTGTTACTGACGATCTGAGGCTGCCCTTGCTGGGGTATTTGTTGCTGTGGCTGCTGCTGTTGTGGCGCCTGTTGCTGGGCTGCCGCCGCCTGCTGCTGCGCCTGTTGTTGAGCCTGCTGCTGCTGTTGCTGCTGTTGATGCTGTTGATGCTGCTGCATAAACTGTTGCTGGAACTGCTGGCGAGCAGCGAGAGTGGCATCCTGTGCCGGAGAACCCGCCCCAAAGGAAGGCGACTGGCCCATGCCTGGCGGCCGAGGACCTGCCTGGCCATTCTGGTCTTGCGGACCTCCTTGCGTCTGGCCAAGATTTCCAGTGCTTCGCACTCTGTTCTGAAACGACTTTTGCTCGTGGAACGACCTCTGGAGATTCGCTCGATTGGACTCGACAAACTGGATCATCTTCTCATCCACACCTCGCGCATTTAGCTCGGCAATTGACAGATGCGACAGTTGGACAATTTGCTGCATTTGCACAGGACCCCAGCGAGCGGCCATCATCTGATTCTGCATGTTCACGTGCTGCATTCTCTTCTCGATCGCTTGGGTGGTATACCATGTATCGAAGAGTTGCAGGTAGAGTTTGTAGATGTGATGCAGTTGCTGAGCGACGCCAGGACCAGATTTGGCAGGCTCGCTATCGGAACCAGGGAATTGGACAAAACCAAGGCGCCCGCCGATGACGCTCCACATATCCTTCTGTTCAATCTAAAAGAGAGAAACAATAAATACACCGATAAATAAAAGAGAGGAAATATGATAAAAACTGACATTGTTAGCCCCTCCTTCCTTGATGACTTCACAATGCAGACGGTGCAAATCTACCGTGCGGCTGTCGATGCTGAGCAGCCGTGGGTCGAGTTTGACGCCCCTTTTCTGGCAAAAGCCTTTGAACGTGATCTCGAAGCGGGCCTTGTCCAGCGGAGGAAGACCGGTCATATTTGGGACATTGCCAAAATTACCCATCATGTTTCCTCCTTGGGCGGCTGGTTGCGAAGGTCCGGCCATAGACGGCTGGGGTGTACTAGCGGAGAATGGGAATGGAGGGCCGACAGCCGGTTGCATATTATTGCTGAAAGGACTTCCAACGCCTCCGTGCTGAGGACCAGGTTGTCCAAGATGCTGTTGAGGTGTCGGACCTGTGCGAGGAGGAACGAGGCCTTGATTGATGAGATGATTGGCCTGAACGTGGGCTGCTTGAGGGAGCGAAGGGCTGGACTGCATCGAATTAGCCTGAAGCTGTTGTGGCGCTTGTCCGGGTAATTGGCCGGTTTGAGCGCGAGCGGCTTGAGCATTAGCGTCGAAAGGCTGCGATGGGTTAATCCAAGATGGTTGCTGCCCTGGACCTGGACCACCGCCCGCACCACCACCAGGACCATTGCCATTGTTAACCTGTTGTCTAAAAGAAAGGGCAGATTGTTGTCAGTTTGCTTTGTCGAACAGATTCGAGTAAGTACGTACTTGTAAGCATTCATAGTCGCCTGGAGTTTTATGATATACTCTTTCCTCTTGTTAATTTCTGCAGTGACGTCTTTCACCCTTGCGAGGGTTTGAGCTTCAGCAGGTGTCCCCGAGCCTCTCAGGTTGTTGTATTGATGGTTTAAGGAAACGAGCATCGCCTCCTGATGAGCCATTTGGGCTTTAATAACAGCTTGCCGGCTGGACATCTCTTGAAAAGACAACATGTTGCGGGCTGCGGGATTCATGGAATTCGGCTGGGGTTGTGCGCCTTGACCGACGTTGGGCACTTGTTGAATAGTAGTGGTTGGATGGGGAGAGGGACGACGGATAGCTTCGCTTGACATTCCGGGCGATGAGAATATATCACTAGGCGTAGAATGAACCATGCCAGGAGACTGGAACTGTTGTTGTTGCAGCTGTTGCTGTTGCTGTTGCTGTTGTTGTTGTTGTTGCTGCTGCTGCTGGTGTTCTCGTTCGCGCATTTGGAGATGATGCTGTTGCAGCTGCTGCTGGGTAAATTTGACAGGCCCGTTCTGAGATTGCTGCTGTTGTGCGGCAGCGTTCATCAACTCGAGTTGTCTCTGCATGATTTGCTGTTGCTGAGGGGTGCGTTGGAGAGATTGGGGGACCTGGTTGACATTTCCGGCCGGGATAGCAGACATGTTAGGAAAACCAGGCGGCAAATGAGCGGATTGGGGATGATTGGGAGACGAGTCATGGAAAGGTTGTTGTTGACTCGTCCCGCCAAGGACGGGACCACCTCCGGGCATCTGAGGGATTCCCGAGGGTAGACCAAAAGACTGTTGCTGTTGTTGCTGATTTGCATGTTGCGCTCGCGCGGCGAGGATTGCTGCATGGTTTTGAGGCATGCTCTGCGAGCGCTTCATCATTTCAGCAAACTAGATGGGGGGTATGAGCATGTATATCGAACAGAAAAAAATGACAAAAAGAAAAATGCGAGTGGAATGGATATGGAGAAGAGCGAAGGGATGTGGGATTGTCGAATGGGGACTGGGGTGAGGAAGCGGAGACAGCGGGGCTCCCACGGATGTGAGTACGAAGGAGGATGCGATCGGAGGGATGAAGAGACTGAGAAATAGAAAGACTTGCCTGAGCAGAAGCTGCTGCATTCATCTCTGGGGTGGGCTGTTGTCTGAACTGCTGTTGGAGTTGGTGCATCTGCTGCCAGGCGCGGGCCTGTTCGATGGATTGCGGCTGGGCCATGTTTGGGTGTTGATCCTGGAGTTGCTGGGCCTGATGCTGCTGTTGCTGCTGTTGCTGTTGTAGCTGCTGCTGCTGCTGCTGCATGCCGTTGTTGAAGTTTGGTAGCATTGAATACTGGGGCAGGCGATCTGCCATTTGGGGGACGGAGAAGGACGATCGTGGAAAGTCGTCCGTTGAGAGCGACGATGACCAGGAATGAGGAGACGGACTTTTAAGAGCCGTCTGGGAGGGGGCGGAGGGGAAGGGACGGGAGGGGGGAGGGGAAATGGGAGGTGGTGGTGGGAGTGAAGCAAGACTCGCAGGCTGTGGCTGACAAGTCGGCATGTTTGCGGGAGTTGACATCTTACTGCTACCAAAAATTACTTTTTCCTCTCTAATTACATGAATGTTTCACTCTTTGCTCTCTTATTTTTCTTTTTTCTTTTTCTTCATACTACTGACCGCCTTATCATCGTCAGACTAATTCTACGCCCGACACCTGCCTTGGAGCTGACACTTTAGCCCCTCTCCTGCGATTACCTTCCATATCTCCGTCTCGTACCACATCCTTCGGCCTATCCTCCGTCGTAAGCGCCCTTTTGCTTGCAAGAACGCCCGGTCGTCGACCCCAATACCGCGGTGATCTGCGATCCTCCAATCACCGGTTGCCTCCGGCCCGCCGCCATCGACGAGCAACCCTTACCAGCAGTCAACAGTCAGAGGCGGAGGGCTAAATCCACCAATCGAGTACTCCAGAGGTCCATGCGCAATTACCCCAATGAAAACAATTAACAATAACAACAACCCGTGTCATAACTTACAAATGTCAACAGCTGTCGAAATCCTCTATGGAATACAGTGCGGTGCGACAAAAAAAACTGCGAAAAAGGTCATCAAGTAAAAAGGGTGTGCATGTAAATAAAGATCATAACGTGAGAGCGCTTATAGCACAGTAAGATATACAGATGCCTTTCGTCATACAGCGATGGCGATGGGTCGAATGAGGATTAATGTTTTAAAGCAGAACGAAGAAATAAGACAAAACCTCAGCTCAAGGTCCTATCGCGTGCTACTGCTCGAACTTGCAACAGCATCGCTACTTCCATAGGGCTTCCCACCATCGTCCTTGAGCTCTTTGTCACTATCGAAGATTGAGGGTCCAGATTCCAAAATGACATCGCCATCGTCGTCTTCTTCGTCCTCGTATTCCGTGCTATACGCCGAATCGTCTTCCAGAGCTCTTCGTTGCACTCTCTTCTTCCCAATCTGCCTCGGTCCCACCGCCAGAATCCTATCCCCCTCTTCCTCTCCCAACCCTTCAGTCTCCAAAAGTTCACCTTCCTCATCATCTACCACACTGACGACTTCCTTTCGGAACCAGTAACGTAGACCGACCGGGATCATAACACCCACGACGACTGCGGCGAGGCCGAAGAAATTCCGCCAGCTGATCAGATGAAAGTCGTCGGCACTTGTCATCTCGTCCAGCCCCCCGCCAATCGTCGTATGGATGACGCTGACACCGAGAATGCCCAGCGCCGTGCTGATCCAGAACGGCACGATGCCGATACCGACATGCGGGCAGACGATGTTCACAACCCAGTGGGGCGGTAGCGGTGCGATCCTCAATACGATGAGGAACGATATCATATTCTCTTTGTTAGCTCGGATCTTGTTGCCCCACTTGTCAAGCACCGCTTTCCATTTCGGAAGCGTAAGGAGCGCGGGGCCCAGCGCAGCGGAAATCAGGTAGCAAAGGGTGGCTCCTGTTGCAACGCAACAGCAGGCCAACGGTAGCGCCCGGGCGACGCCCCAGACAGCTCCTCCGAGGATCGAGAGATACATGGAACCTGGGAGAGAGAAGGCTTGCAGGCTGTTGTTGCGACATCGGGGTCAGTAAAATGGTTCGATTGGAAGCGGAGCTACGGAAGAAACGCACAAAAGGTAAGTCACGACATAGCAGATAAATATCCTGTAGGGGTAGATGTCGCGATACTTTTTGAGGAGCCCATTGAGTTCCTGTAGTTGTGTGAAAGATTTCGGGATGCGAAGGAGAGGTCGGTCAACTCTGACCGCGTAACACTCGTGTCAGTCACATAACGGCAACAAGGCATTTGTGGACTCACTCTTCTAGTGTTGGGAGGGCGAGCCAGAGAGTTCCACCGAGGAAAATTGTGCTGACGATGAATATGCAGGCCATCTTGAGAGTGGCATTGAAAATGACTTTGGCGGATGAAGTGGGCACTCCTGGCGAGCGAGGAAAGGTCGCTCCGTAATCGGGAGTTGTTGGTGAAAGGAGAGGCTCTCTGTCGCTACGCCTGTCGTGCTCCTCATCATCATGGTATTCGACAGTGTCTAGAGTATACATGGAAGCATTGCAGGCGGCCGTGTTGTTGGATTGTGAGGCCAGAGTCAGCTCAGAAGGCTTGTGGAGGTTCATCTTAGAGGAAACAAGAGACTACAAGAGTCGTAATAATTGAAAGCATCGAGTTAGCATAAATAATAATTAATTTTGCTAAATGCTGGCAAATACGGCCAAACGACTAAAAATGACTGTGCTCATCGTCTCGCACTGGGCTGAGCGACGATAAGAAAGAACCGCAGCAACGTAGGATCCCCGCATCCCTCGGCTCTGAGTATGCTGCCAAACCAGCTCAACCAGCAGAATAATATCGCACCACCATCGTCTTTGCAATCGGCGCTGCAGATGGACCCCAACCAGCACCTCCAACTCCAACAGCAACAACAGCAACAACAGGCCCAGCAACAGGCCCCGCCGCAGCAAGCACCGTCTGGAAAGAGAAGAAGAAGAGCCGACGGGAACGACGACGATGCGCCCGCAGCATCCGAGCCTCGCAGACTTCGACGCTCTCACGAAGCGTGTGCGAGATGCAGGAGCAAGAAAATAAAGGCAAGTCCCGTCGGGCGACACCGACGGCAATTTCCATCAACATCTCATCTTTTCTCACTTTCTTTGCCGTCGGACAGTGCGACTCCAAGCATCCAAGATGCACAGCGTGCGCCACAGCTGGCACCGCATGCAATCAGGAGGATAGACACCGTCGCACCCTCACACCGAGAGGCTACACAGAGCGTCTCGAGCTCCAGGTCGCCCAGTGCGAGGCTCTCCTCAAACGCCACTACCCCGGCTTCAGCCTCGACAGCCTCGATGAGATCCTTGCGCGCGAGGGCATTGATGTCGCAGGCGTGCCTCCCGTCACCCCCACCTCCTTCCCAATGGATGGTATCAGGCCTTTCCGGCCCGACGGTGGTCCTCCGACCCCGAACCAGCAATCTAAAGGCCCAGCTTACCCTCCCATGTATGGTCCTGGTCCTCATCCCATGATGCATCCTCCTTATGGTCCGCACCCGATGATGCCCTATGGCGCGGCGCCCCCATACCATCCTCACATGATGCCAGGGCCCCCTCCTGGGCCATACAACCCCCATCTCCACCCCGTATTCCAACCTGGTGCTCCCTACCCGCCACCGCCGGTCATGCACCAGCATCAGCCACCGCCTGGGCTTGAGCAGTCGGCACCCCAGCAGCAACCACCCGCGCCTCCGCCACAGCCCCAACAGCAGCAACCACAAGCCCCGGCCGCACACCCTGGCTCGCCTTCCCTTACGCGCGAGAAAGGCGTCGATCCCAATGGACACGATATGTCCAGCGCCCAGGCTCTCGCGAAGGCCTTTGGTGTCTCGACGATCATCACCTCGGGTCTCAAGCTGGACGCAAGCAGCGAAGAGTTTCCCGTGGATCCCAGCGCCCTGCCTAAACTGGAAGTACCTGGACCGCGCGACGCCCTTCAATGGATATCTATATCCGTCCGTCGCATCCCTCCCTCCGGAGGGACGCCCAACACTCTTTCCCTCTACGGCCCAGTGTCCAAGTCGCCCCAGGTCGACGTGTGGCTGCCAAAAGACCGCAGCTTTGCTCGCCATATCGTCGATGTCTATTTCGCGCGCCTCAATATCCACCGTCCTGTCTATGCTCGTAAAGAGTTTGACAAGATCCTCAGCAACCTCTATGACGGTGCGACGCCAGTCCACGATCCAGGACACCTCTGCAGTATCTATTTGATATTTGCTCTCGGCACCCTGAGCGAACTCAACCACCGGGCTGTTTCCAAGTTGTCTGAAAAGGATGGACATCTCGGGTCTGCTGTTGCCAAGAAACTCATGCCGCCCGACTGGCCTTTACACGACGAGTTCTTCGAGAGAGCTTTGGCTGTCAAGCCCGATCTTATTGTCTCGATCACCAGCTTGCAGGCCCTTATCTTATTGCACTGGTATCTATATATCGAGGTAAATTAATTATCTTTATCGCCTTTCATTGCAAGATGCTCATTAAATCTCCTTCAGCGTCAAGGCCGAACTGTCTGGCGCCTTGTTGGAACCCTCGTTCGTTTATCGATCGAGCTTGGCTTGCACCACGATCCAACCATCCAAATGAGTAGCGACGAAGTAACCCCGACATTCACAGAGGAAGAAGCCCAGTTGCGCATCCGTCTGTGGGGCATCGTCTTGATACACGATCGCGGCACGTCTATCCTTCTTGGGCGCCCTTTGGCGGTCGCGCCTTCGGACTCCAACACCCCGCAGCCAAATCGTGCAAAGAACAAGCACCTTGCCGATTTCTCTGAACATTTTGAGCACTCTCACGGGGTTGCTGAAATCCAGGCGGATATCGTCAACGCACTTTATGCTCCTACTAGACAAGCTGGAGATACCATTATGCGTAATGCTACCAGGATCATCAAGAGAATGGTCGAATTTAGGGACCACCGCCTGCCAGAGAAATATCGATATTACTTCACTGGAACTCAGGAATGGCCTCTGGATAAGAGGCAGAAATTGGTCAAAGATATAACCGAAGACGAGGGCTTGACGTTGTTGAAGATCGGTATTGCTCGCATCCTGATGCTTCGAGCTCTCTTCAGCTCCAAGGGTCTTACGTATGCTCAAAAACATAAAGCTCTTATTGATGGTGCGTCTATTCATATTTTCCTCAGATCCCATATTAATAAAGTTGTTCTACAGCCATTATCACTTCGCACAATGTTATAATTGTCCACAGCCAGGTTATCCGTTTCCCTGACATCGCATTCTTCACCTCGCCAATTCCGCTTCACATCGCAGCCATGGTGATTCTATACGGACATATCTCCAAAGTCGAGTGTCTGCCGCCGTCCGTCGCTCTGGAAGACGTCTGGCTCGCCCTGGACATGATCCCACGCCTCCGTTGGCGCTGGGAGCGCAAGGACGCCAACGGAGGCCACCCGCTCATCGCCAAGCTCGTCGAAACGATCATGGGCGTCAACCTGCACACAGTCGTCCCGTCGAACAGCGCCTCGGTGTTATACTGCGAGCCGGACTGGGAGGAGCTCACGTCGCCCACGAGCAATTCGCAGCTCAGCACGCCCATCATGGCCTCCGCGCACGGCTCATACCCCGGCTCGAGCGAGAACGGCGGCGCCCCCTACGGGCCCCACCCGCGCTCGCACAACGGCGTCGGCGGTGGCGCGCTGAATCGCTCGAACAGCGGTGGGTCCACGCCGCCTGATCGGTTCGCGGAGATGCCCCAAGGCCTCCTGTACCCATTCTACCCCGAGGCGGAAGCGCAGTTGTCTGCGCTGGCCGGGGCTGTGCCCAGCGCAAATGCGAATAATTCGGCGTCGGCGGGCGTCCATGCGTTCGACCCCCTCCTTAAGGAGGTGGCGGCGCTCCAGGGCGGGTACGGTGGGTATGCGCCTGGCGTTTTGCATGGCGACCCCAGGCAGCCACCACCACCACCACCGGTTATGTGGACTCATCATAATAATGTACGTTCCGTCATTTACTCTGTACGACTGCGTCACTGACCATCGCCATTATAATAAATAGGGTTCTCGGAACGTGCCAAACTATACTCCCTGAGTGCAAAACACAGGGCATGCATTGTCATTGCATCCTGCCTTCCTCGTCACAGGTTTCTCCTCTATGCCTATCCCCTCTCTCGTCCGTCTTCGACTCGCCTTCCGATCGTTGTTGTCTTTTTACGCCTATCAATCCAACACTTCTCATATCTCGGACGCGGACAGTTGCTTCTAATGATTTGTCAAAATTTGTATGACGGTCCTATCCCCTTTATTATAAAATATGTATCTGTATCCAAACCTTTTTCCTGTGTGTTTGTCTGTGCTGAAGAATGTGATTTCTTTTCTTATATAAATCAATCAATCAATCGTGTGCAAACGAGGCTTGATATTGGACGCAAGAACCCCAACGAAAAATAAAAGTCTAGCAAGTGAGATGTTACATATACACTTTAAAGTATACCGAGTACAACATGAAGAAAAAAGATGGGTTGCATATGCAGGCGATCTTTATGCCAAGCATTGTCTATGGATATGTTCTTCATAAAAAGAGACGAAGAAAGAAATGACAGGGAGTATCTATGAGGGGTGATGGGGAAGGGCGAACCAAAATCGGACTCGGCGACTTGGTTGGTTAGGTGGCTGGCCAGCATAGGTGGGTGGAGGAAAAGGGACAAGGTGTAAGTACTCTAATTACCCATCCAATATACATGGATGAGATAGTGCGTGTGAAGTAGGTGGTTTTAGATCGAGAATATGGTATTTGTGGACCGTGGCCATGAGAATTTGAGCGGAGGGGTTCGTGGGTTCGGGTGCGGTTGCGGCGGGTGCGGGTGCATGTGAAATCGACGGCGGTGCAGGGAAGGGAGAGGGCGTTGGGGAATGGGAGAAAAGACAATGCCAGTCAAAGAGAAGCGAAAGGAAAGATAAGAGGGATGCAATGGATAAATAGATCGAAAAGGTGTTGCAGAAAAAAAGCCAAAGAAAAAGCAATGGTGGATGACAGATGCACGGACAAAGATCAAAAAAAAACCAAAAAAAAACCAGAGAGAAAGATACCCAGTATCACTTCAATATCTTCTCCATCCTCTCAAGCGCAACATCCACGCCCCTAATCAACAGCGTCACATGCCTCGGGAAAATCCTATCCTTACCCCTCTCCTTCTCCTTCTCCTTCCCATTCCCATTCGCGTCCTCGCCATACTCAAACGCATGCTGCTCCTGCAGCGCCCGCTCCAAGGCGATCGGCAGACTCAGCGTGATGCGCGTCAGCTGGATCGTGAGCCGCGAGCGGCCCATGATGTCAAAGTACGAGAGCTCGCGGAAGGCGTGCTGCACCTCGAGCAGGCGCGTCACTTCGGCGTGCAGGGCGTATATGCATGTGCGGCAGGCTGGAGGGAGGGAGGGAAGGGGGGGGGGGGGAAGAAGAGGTCAGATAGGGTCAAGGAAAGGGCACGGACTCGGACTTACTAAGCGCTCGCTCGCGGATGGATTGGAGCGTTACGAGGACAGAGTTGATGCCTTCCTCGCCGAGTTTGATCGAAGGGTTGATATCATTGATAGCCGCTGCACCAAAGAAAAAGGACATATATTAGTTAAGACTTTGAAACACATGACAGAGGCGGCACGCACTCAACAGCGTCCTGATAACCTCCAAATCGCCGTCCAGAAAGTCGTTAAAGACGCCCAAGACGACGCCTCTGAACGTCTCGTCTGCATGGCCCATCGGTCTCGTCGCAAAGACGTCAAAATTCGAGGATGGGGGCCGTGTGTCGTATAGTCGCTTCATGTTGGGTTTGCTGAGTACATCATACGCCACAGCTACTTTCTGGAACGCCCGAGTGGCATCTGGGTTATCGGGGAATTTACTAAAAATGCACACTCAGAACGAATGTTGGGAGAGAGGGGGGAGAGAAAGACAGACTCTGGATGACAAGCTTTACTCCGTGAGAGATACGCGCGCCTGAGGGCCATCTTGTCGAGGGTGGCATGCTTGTCGACGCCGAGGATCTGATAGAGGTCGTCGTTGGCTAGCACGGCCTTGACGACGGCCGCCACGCGTTCGTCTGTGTCATGGTTATTGCTGTGTGGGCTGGAGGGCCCGTCCGTGCTGCGTTTCGTGGAAGAACCAGAGGGCTCTGCGACCCATGTGAGGAATTTGCGTTCATAGTTCTCGATGTCCTCATCTTCCTCCTCGTCTATGGGAAGATGGAAATAGGTGCTCGCTGGAAGACAGGGTTAGAGGTTACTCGGGGACACATAGACAGAGAAGAGACTACCTGTAGAGAAAGCGTAGGAGAACATGGGAAAGCAAGAAGAAAGGAGATTGCGAGAAGAAAAAGAGATAACATTTGTCTTGATTGAAATGCATTTCCACATGTGATAATTCAATGACTACCTGCTGACTAAGACCGATGCCAACTTGGCAGCTGCCCGGCGGACTTCTCCGCGCGATCCCATCACCGTCAAAAGCACGGGCTCGTCCACGTCTCCGCCCGAGTACACTGTCAGCTCGTAACGTCCAAATGCCCAGTTGACGATGTACCATGCACCGTCGACGAGTCTCACAAACCCCTTGACGCGCCAGACGGAATCGCGAGGTATCACATGTAGCGCTTCCATCAACCTGTCCTTGTCTATGATCGGAAGTGGCCTTTGACGCTCTACGTGCACTGCATCGTGTTTGTGTTCTATCACGCCTTCCCAACCTACGGTGACGGTCTCGACTTGGTCGTGGGTTGCTTCTAAATCCTCACTAGGATGGAGAAAGAGCTTCGATTGAAGGCCAAAGATCAAGTTTGGGTCGACTCCGTTCCTTCCGTGACATTTGATTTTTGGGGTATCGTCGTTGAGGGTATGAAGGTGGTCCATGACAATGTCCAGAGCGCGTTCGGAAACATGTTCCCATTTGTTCTGGGATGCCAATTGAAAAAAAGGGTTGGGGTGTTAAGGAGGGGAGCGTACGATGAGGATGATGTCAGAGTAGCTGGCTTGCATTCGGGCGGTGGGGGATGTGTCTTCGTAGCCGGCGAAATTTTCAGCATCGACGACGGTGACTATGGCGTCGAGGGAAAAGTCGCCTCCGGTGTCGCGCTCGAGCTGGCGTATCTGGAAGGCCAAGGTAGCAGGGAATGCGGAGCCGCTGTTGAATGGATGGTTAGAGAAGGGGACCGGAAAAGAAGAAAGGGCTTACGAGCACTCGATGATAATGCGATCTGGACGGTAGTTATCTGCGGCCTGTTTATTAGACTATCTGACAGTAATCGAGGAATCGCACCCCGTATTTCCAAGAGAGCGGTCTGCATTTGGCCAACAAGGACACAACACCTGCACAAGGGAGTGAGTAGACGAAGAAAGTGAAAAGATATACGGCGTACATGCAGCCATTGAGAATTTCGGATACTGCAAGGAGGGAAGACTGCTGTGCTAGCTTGCTATCGACCTGGACATCACCGAATTCATTCTTGAGGAGGACAACCTTGTAGTCCTTTGGAAGCTTTGGGAGGAGAGATAGGATGGTGGAGGTCTTTCCAGCGCCAAGGAAACCAGTGAAGACGGTGATGGGGATGGGAGCCATTAAAGGGACGCATTATGACGTAACCCTACTTACTTTCAACCACGGCTGCCATGGCTCGTCTCCCTGCAGCGGCACTCGCTCGACTGCACACCGTCTTTGCCTCTGCTGCATTTCTGTCTGCTCTCGCCATTGGATCCGCTCTCCACTTTCACAAGATTGTAAAGAACGGTGTTGCCCAATATCCAGATGAATGGTTTCCTTCTGTCTCCGCACGCATGTCCCCTTGTCTTCTGCTCTTCATATGCTCATTCCTTGCAGAATCGGCGACTGGTATCCAGAACGAAATATATTCCAATTCCATTGCCCTCACTTCTGGTCATTTCTCTCTTTCTCTCTTCTGTCGCGTCCTTACTCTCTTTCAGGTCCTCGTTTCGCTATTGTCTTCCTCCAGTATTACCTCCACCACTCTACAGAATCCTCTCTTCCCACTTTTGTATTCCTCTTTGGCATCATACGCACCCTTTCTGTGGCGGTTGGGTCTACATCACCTCCTCCGATGACCACGACATCCACGACTTTTATGATGATTCTCTACATGGTCTGCAACATCCCCTGGATGCTCGTAGGAATCGCTGCAACCCCTTCTTCCAGTCTCTCGTCCGCAGAAAACGGTATGCCCCCAAGTTTCTCTCTTTTCCATTAATGCCTCATATCCTATTTACAGGAAACTGATTGCCGCCGCGTGTGTACCTCGGCTCTTTAGTCTATAATCCTTAATTCACACCCTCCTCCCCCAG
>JADNRV010000592.1:0-23252 GCA_015499995.1 Flammula alnicola
AGCATATAAAGAGTGAATTTTATTCTATAACAATGCTACTGTGTGCGTATGGTGCCAGCGCGTTCAGTCATCAGAAGGAACAAATCTGCACCGGCTGTCAGCTGTGTGACTCGAGAGTCGAGAAACACAATTGGGAAAAACGTGAGGGACACGTGAAGTCTGCACAGTGCCAACATATTTTTGGAACATGGAGTCAATGTGAACAGATGCTGGCAGCCAGTCGACGCCCGGAATTTGGACACCGTGGTGCCAGTTCGATGTGGGTCGAACGTTTAGAGCCATGGATTGTCCACGCATAATAATTCCTCACTTTTCGCCATATGGTTAGATCCTGAGCGCATGTAATTCTTTGGGTTGTCTATGTATTCCGACACCTCATCCAGACCCAAAAAATGATGTGCTGTCTGTCTTAGTTGACCCGTGATTGTAGGCTGTTGAGGCAGGTACCCCCTCTGTGTCTGGTCAGATCCTGAACGCGTGTAATTCTTTGGGTTGTCCACGAATTCCTACACCTTGTCCAGACCCAAATAAAAAGGTGCCGTCTCTCTTGGCTGACCCCCGCTGATTTGGTCGTGCTGCCGTTTGTGGAGGCAGGTACCCCCTCTGTGTCTGGTCAGATCCTGAACGCGTGTAATTCTTTGGGTTGTCCACGAATTCCGACACCTTGTCCAGACCCAAATAAAAAGGTGCCGTCTCTCTTGGTTGACCCGTGATTGTGTGCTTTGGAGCCAGGTACCCCCTCTGTGTCTGGTCAGATCCTGAACGCGTGTAACCCCTTACGATGGTCATAAATTCCGACACCTTATCCAGACCCAAAAAATAATGTGCCGTCTGTCATACTCAACTCAGATATTTGTGCTGTGGAGTCAGATTGTGATAATACATCATACAATAGGCGGTTCACGAGATTTGAAACCTCGGTCACTTGTAGGTGCTAATGGACCATCAATGCTGCTGAACTCATTCAGTATACCACCTAACCGCCTCTCATCCATCAAATTGTCTGCCCTCTCCCTGTGTTGCACGACTTGTCGGACAAATGAACTCACTGATATGTACTTGATGTTGCATAGCTGGTGGCTTGCTCGTTGTGTTAATGCATTTTTTCAGCAGTTTATTTGGTTTGGCACTGAATGAAAGCTGAGACTTTCGCAAACAGCAGTTTCCACGTCATTGCTAGCAAATTATATCTGACACTAATAGGTGATATCTCACCGGGATCCAACAGCCTCCTGAGTCTGGTTCGCATGATACGCATAAGGCTTGCACAATGTGCATATTTATTGGTGGTATGTATATAAAAATGAGAATACTTCTAATGTGGCGCTCGTGACAGCAGTGTGCTGATATCACTCCGGAACTACATTCCCAGACACTACGTCGTCTACACGCTGTTGGAATTCATCGGGCAAAGTATCCTTGATTTCATAGTCCTCGTCGGCTCCGTATAACTGTCGGTCAGCCTTGAGGATGGCATTGAAAGCCCTAATGAGTCAGATCGGTAAGTGATTGTGAGGAAACCTAAGAGATTATAACCCACTTTGTGACTTTAGAGACGGAGGAGTCTGCTGTCTTGCGAATAAACTCAAGGCGGTCGTCAATCAGGTTCCAATACCTCTCAGAGCCCCCACATTCTCTGTGAACCTTGCGCTGTCAAGATATGTCAGACGGGAGCAGTGGCAGGAGAAGAAAACGTCACTTGCCATAATTGCCACTCGGGCGCAAAGCTGGACGGTGGGACGACACGGCGTATCTTTGACGATCTGCTGGGCAAGGGCAAATATGTTCTGGTTGGAAATGATGCTCTGATTAATCTGTTCAAGAAGAGAGGAAATGTTGGGTCCCTGTCAGTAAAACAGGGTACTCGCACTGGTGCGTCACGTACAATTTTCTTGATCTTTGATCGAAGTTGGGTGAGGGCGTAACTGACTTGGGTTTTTATCTTTTCCCAACTAGCATAGTCGTGCTCAATTCTAGGTGGCAGATCAAAACGATATTTGCTAATAATATTCTATATAAAGTGATCAATGCAAAGTTCAAGGAAGGGTGAAGGACAGACCAAGATATGATTACGAGGAATGTTGCCTTTATAGGCGCTGATCTTGACGGAAAGGAGAACAGCAAGCGCATAGTTGCTGATGTTGGTCTATGAACAGCTAAGCTATGAGCAACAGGTCAAGTCTTAGAGACATACTTTGAGCTCTTCAGAGACCTGAAACGGTGGTGCCGCCGACTGGAACGAGTCCACCTTGTTCTCCACTGACAAGAGACAAATCAAGAGCTTTGCTTGCCGGCCAAGGGGCGAGTCCTACATATGACGTTTAGACGTGCAAGTCAAACAACACATCAATCGGTCAGTGGGACTCACCAACAGGAACGCTTCCAATTCGTCGCGTTGTTCTGCCCGCAGCTTCTTGCGTGTTGCAGAACGTAGACTCGCCGCGGTAACATTGCTTATTGATGGCGCCAATGCTTGAAACTGTGTCGGCGTCGTCGAAGGATCATCCTCGGGTTCAGTATCTCCACCGTTGGCTGAATCGCCTTCCTGACGCGGTCGTTTCCCAAGGGTCGACAGTTCTGGTGGGGGGCTAGAGTGCAGCATGGCAGCTTCAATCTCCAGCTCTGCATTTGTTCGCAGAAAGACAGCACCTTCCCTCTGGAGAGGGCGGGACTAGGCAGATGTAATGGATCGAGCAGAAGTATTAGGTGAGTCGTCATCGATGGGAGCCATTGTGGGATGATGAAAAGAAGAGAAATATCGAGCCCTTTTGTATAATGGTCTTACATACGCAAATGACTCGGGTTCTTCTGCTGAGTCACTCTGAGTCAACAAACAATCAACAGGGACAATATATGCTTGACCAAATCAGATAATCGGAAACGGTCTGAACCAATCCGTCACAGCAAATGTGCCTGTTTGCCTTGCCAAGGAAACTAGAAATCTGTCGCTTATTAATAGGGAAATTCTCTGTCTTTAGAAAAAGACTCCAATAAGATTCGTACCTCACATATGCACCAGCTGCAAGATATGCACTTCCTAACAGGAACGCCGGTCTTGTCCCCTAACAAGATCTCTGAACTTCTACAGGCTCGAGTCGTGGGACAGCATCATGTCCTGTTAAAGTGGAAGCTTCAAGCTTGAATTCCGTTACGAACTGCCGGAAGAACGCATGCTTGAATGTCAAAAATAAGGAGGTCTCACTGCCGTTTAACTCTAGGAATTTGACACTTGGATTCCGCGACACGGTGCCATCACATAGGACAGTGTAACAATCACCTTAGTAACCTGAGTCCGGTAATCAACAAAATCACAATGATCACCGGGCTAGCCGCACTGACTTAGAAACAACAGCTGTCATGTGCTTCACGGTGCGGCCGGATCAGATACGAAATCGCGTGTCTCACGGTTCATTTGCATGCGACTGGGTCCTATAGGCACACCCAGGGCCTGGTTACCATACGGGGTTCGGTCCCGAGGGTGGGCGTAATGGCTTCCCAGGGGGCCCGGTAATCCATTCCCAGGGGGCCCAGGCGATTGATTCCCAGGGGGGCCAGCTAGCGCAGGATAATAGGGGCCCGGTAATTGGTCCCGAGGGCGGCCATATAAATGGCCCTCGGGTTCTGCCTAGCATTCCTTTACACGTCCATTCCACAAAAATTGGTTGTCCCTCGGCATACCCTGCATCGTCTCCCACACTCACCAGAAAACAGGATCTGTAGTTTTGACATATTGTCTTCCAGGGGATGTACAAGTAGAAAGCAAATAACAGTCTAAATTGGTGTCATAACTAGAAAAGTACCCCTGAAGTTAACCAACACATTTAGACTATGCAGCGAATCATGTTTTTCTATCGCAGGTAGGTGATAATGGTGAAATGTCAACCCTCGGCCGATAGAACCCACCGTGGTCATCCCAATTTTCAGGAATTTTTAACCATATTTGCATCACGGTCCACTACTATTCATGTCATGTAATTCGACTGAGCACCCCTGCGGAGCAACTGTTGACCCTCGGGTGCAGGGCCTCCGGGCCAGTCATACATGATTTTCTGCACTGAATGATTTTCAAGTTAGCATATTTTAACTGTCTTTTATTTGACCCAAGTTGATATCATTTACATGCTATTGTCATGGTAATATATGCTACAGCCATACTCAGTCGTGTAACTACATCCAAGGGCGCAAAAGATCTTTGATACTCTCGAGTTCATCTCCCACCTCGGAAAGGATATTCACAGAAAGAATTTCGGCCTGCAACTGGTTACGACGAGCACTGTTAAACACGTGTAATTTGTTTTCATACGTGTTGTCATCGAAGTCCGAGTCTAAAACTCCCATATGGACGTTATAGAGCTGCTGTTCGGTGTATGACTATGGACTGTGTTCAGTGGTATAGACAAGTAATGTGAATATATACTCACAAATTTTATCGGCGGGTTGAAGTTCGAGATGCATCTTGTCGAATCTAACTCAATGTCCGATGGCTTCAAGGGACGTTCATAAGCGGCGACCGGGGTCATGGGTCTCTCCCCGCGGGTGTGGACATTCCTGTTGGAAACAAACCTGGCTTCCGGGGGTGGTCTGAAAAAAGTATTCGGCCCATGGGCATCGTCAATAACGGCATCCACCACCTCCACCCAAGAGGGTTTGGGTGCGCACGCGAGAGACGCCGGAGTGCCCGATGGCCCCACTGGTTCAGCCTCGGAATCTTGATCAAAGGTAAGCTAGTGACAGGTACTGGGACGATGGAAGGCTCACCGAAGCTCTGTTGAATGTTTCCTACAATCATAGCCGTGTCTTCAGAATGTGATCAGCTTAGACTCCACAATGTCCAATATGACACTTACTGCCTGACATGTTCTCGAGCTCCTGAAAGTCCTTTTTAACTGCTATGTTCTTGCCCTTTGTGGACACCTCGGAGTCAGAATCACTGCCTAATGGAGGGGTCAGTCAGCCTCGGCATGCCGACAGTTGCAGACCATACCTAATATTGCCTCAAGCTGCTCGGCCTTAATTGAGTGGAGCAGTAGACGTGGCTGCGGCGTGGATCCCGAGGGCGACCAGGCATCAGCGTCCGAGGAATTGGTGCCTGATCCAATGTCAGGTTGGGATGCAAATGGCTAAGTCTGACTTACCAAGCAATGTGTCCACCGATTTACGAACATCGATCACATGAGGGGCCTCATCATCTGATTGTAGTCTGAGTTTGTGGAAGACTTAAGTAAGGAGAAAAACTTACCAGATGAGACCTGAACTCGGTCAACTAGTGCGAATGGCTGGCTGGCCTCGGGCTGCAGATTTGATTCCGAGTCGGATATATCAATAGCATGCCTGCCCCGCGGGATCAATGCAAAAGGCTGGCTGCATAGTATACCCATGGGGACAACTTCGGCCTCCGAGTCAGATAAGAGAATAACCTCTGACCGTGGGATTAGGGTAAAGGGTTGGCTGGCGATGTTGGGCACTGGTTCGGGGCCCTCGGTATGACGTCCCGCGGCCACAGTAGGTGTACAGCCTTCTGTCAACTCGGGCCCGGACTCGGAGTCTGAGTCAGAAGAGAGAGCGAGTGTGGAGCGCGGGTTGAGCTCGAATGGCTGGCTGGCTACACGTCCCTCGGCCCCGGTGGGCTTGACGGGCTTCTTCGGTGGTGGTATGCTTAACTTGTCCAAAGCATTGGATAAAGTCAACAAGGGTGAGCCTGCACCAGTGTTGATAATCCTGCTATGCATAGTGTTCGCGGGGTGTGACTGTTGATTACCTGCTTGATTGCCAGCAATTTGGAGAGAAGTACTGGGGCTTTTCACAGCTGGAGACACCTCGTGTGCTGCTGCTGAACGTCTGGAGAAATTCTTAGACATGGATGAGTGGAGCGTAAAGGCAAGTTGACTGATTTCCTTATCGATCGGTAGCCTTTATCGGAGCCCGGGCAGGTCACGTGACACATGTTGTGTTTGTTTGTACAAGGTTGAAATTGGCCAAGTTCATTTCGAGCGCTCTCTTTTCACTACCACTACCACTACCATCTCCATCCACCGTCCTCCATCCCACCCACTTCCAATTCGATCCCCCGCCCTCCATTATCCGCAATGCCATCACCCACAACCCAACAACCCAACGTCTCAGAGGCGCAAGCACATCGGCTGGCTGACGGATTCGAAGCGCGCGTGACGCGCTACCTCGACACGGACGACAAGGAGGGGTTCTACAGGAACCAGAAGGGATTGTACCTGGACCTGGTATGTCTGAGTTGTCATTATATTCCATTTGATACTCACAGTGTATCTCAGTATGAAGCAAACAAAGCGCTGGAGGTTTACAAGCGCCCCGCGGACGAGTTCCGCCTCCTGGACTTCTGGGTCCGGGTATTCATCAAGGGCCAGGCAAAACTGCCCAACGGCACCGTCAAGCTAAATGCGGACTTCGAGAGTGTGAAGAAGTACAGGTGCAAGTTTGAGGACTGGAAGGCCGTGGAGGGGCACAAGGTGTCAGGGGCGAAGTACCGAGGTGCCGAGGGCGTGGAGCGGAGGGAGGACGAGACGAGACAGGCCGAGGGTGAGGTGCAGGAGAAGGACAGTGTGGAGAGACGAAGGGAGAGGACCGAGGGGCCAGAGGTGAAGAAAGCGAAGCAAAAGGGAGCCGAAGGGAATGTGCAGGAGGAGGAGAGGCAGGGAAGACAGGAGAAAGACGCCGAGGTGAAGGCGAGTGGGAAGGCAAAGGGGAAAGCAAAGGCGGTGGAGCCAGAGGAGTCGGAGTCGAGTGAGGAAGAGGAGAGTAGCAGACGCCCACGGGCGAAGGATGGTGCGAAGGCCCAGGGGAAAAAGAAGAGTCGCGATGATGCTGAGCGGATGCCGGCACCGAGTAGAGGGAGCAAGGAGGGGAAACCACCGGTCGACAAACAGAAGGCGCCGAAGGTGACCAAGCGCAGAATCACATCGAAGCCGACGGTGGAGAGCTCGGACGACGAAGAGGAGGAGGAGAAGAAGAGCAAGGGCAAAGGGAAGGCCAAGCCCAAGCCTAAGTCGAAGGCAAAGAGCGCGGTGGACACCGACGAGTCCGACGGGTCGGACGACGAGACACCCCCGCTGGAGACCGTACAGGCACGTGCCGAGGCGAAGAAAGCCGCCCAGACCCGCCCCGAGGCCCCTCCTGCCGACTGCCTCGAGCTCGAGGAGAAGTGCATCCATTGCATGAAGCACAGCCGACGGTGCCTGTGGACGCCCGAGGCCCTCAAGAAGGCGGGCCCGAAGGCATGCTGGCAGTGCAAGGTACACAAGATCGGGTGCCTCCCCAATGCCCGGTCCTCGGGCCCCATCGTCGTTGACCTCGACACCCCCCTGAATGCCCTCGCTGACTTGCTCGGGCCTGCCCCCTCCCGTGCCGATGGTGTTCCAGGTGCGGGTACTGCAGGTGAGAACCCCGACGGGCCGGCGACACTGGGGGAGCTTCTCGTTGAGCTCCTCCAGACGGTGCGAGCAACACAGGAGGAGAACAGGGAGTTGCGAAGGGAGATGAGGGCGGTGCAGACCGCCCTCCGGTCGAGGACGGCATATGATGCCAAGGGGCAGGGTGAGCTGAAGGAGCTCATCCTCGGCCTCTCAGCTGCACTGTCAGCCCCAGCACTGTCCCCCCCGCGGGCTAAAACACCCCCCGGCAAGGTAACCCCTCGGCCTCAGACGCTGCCCCCGCCCCCCAGCAAGAAGGCGACACCTCGGCCTCAGACACCCCCACCCCCCAATACACCCCCCAAGGCAACTCCACAGCCAAAAACCCCACAACCGACCACGGTCACCGAGCCCCCGCGGACGCCTTCGCCTGCACCGAAGGCGCCGACCCCACGGCCCCTCATTGCACCCAGTCGAAATGGCCCCCCGATCAGCGACAGCGAAGAAGAGATCCCAGCTGGATCGACACCACTGGCGCCACCCATCCCAGGGGCCACTGTGCCCTCACCTCGGCCCATCCCATCTCGGCCAACTGGTGGCTCAGCATCTAGTGCATCGAGGGCACCGCACGTTGAAGAGGAGGAAGAGGAGGCCATCCCTTCCGTGGTGGCTGACCATACGCGAAATCGAATGAAGGCGATTGCCCTTCCCCCGGGTGTCGATTCGAGTGAGGAGTCTGAACCCGAGGTGGAGGTACCCAAGTCGAAGAAGCGGAAGGGCCGCGGGGATGCCGACGGCGATGAGCATGAGGAACCAGCGGCCCCGAAGAAGGCGAAACCTCAACACTCCCCGGTGAAGGCAGGTGGCTCGAAAGTGAAGGGAACCATTCGGAAGCCGAAGGCCGCTGGCAAGAAGTAGGGCAGGTTGGTCGTGTTTGTAGATAGTAGTCCTCTTGCCTCCCTCCTCCCCTCGGTGACATTGCACCGCCTCTTTTGTGTAGCTGATTGACGATGCCGCCCTCGGGGCCCGTGGCCCTTCGACCACACATGCACTTGCTGCGGGCCCCTTTTTTTTGTCTGTTATATATTTGTTTTATAATGTTTAATTGATCCTGTCTTGCTGTCCCAAAGTGTGATCTAAGTGACTGCCAACCATGCAACACTGAATTGTGACTACCAAATACACATAGTTCTACTAAGTCTTTTTGGCCCTTGTCTTTGATGGGCTCCCCCTGGCCCTGGACCATGTCTTCATAGCTCCCTCGGTGCCCGTATTTGCATTCGTCTTGGACTGCACTTTCTGAACTGCTGCCTCGGCTTTCGTCTTCGATCGAAGTGCACGTGGCTCCTCTTGCGGTGCCGGGGTTGACGCATTACTGGGTTCTGGGGTCAATAAAATCCCGCGGCGCAATGGTGCTCGTCTAAGTGGTGCCCGAGATCTGTTGTTAACCGCTGGGGATGACCCTTGCAGAGTTGGACTCGAACCAAAGTCCTGTGAATGGTCACCTCGGGTACCCTGAGGCGTCACAAGTAGCCGGCCCCGAGGATGCTCTGCTGCAATTGGATGCCTCGGTTTGGACCGTCCTGTCCCCCCGGCCTGATGAGTCTCTGTGTCTTCACTCTGCTCATCTTGGCTATTATCCTTTTGTCCAGTACTCTTGTCGTTATCTACCGACACGACCTCGGGCTGCCCCCCTTCGTCACTGTCATCATCTGAGCATGCAGCCCTATGTTTCTTGAATGGTAGTTCATCTTGATCTTCCTCATCCTCGGAATCGCTGGGTGTGGCCGAAGTGAAGGTCGATTTATGCGGTTGGTTTATTGCAAAACTCTCCCTAGGAACACTTGAAGACCGCGGGCCCGGGGATACTATATTACGAAACAGGCCCGCGGGGTAGTCAGCCTCCTCGGGCAGCTTATCTTCGCCCAAGGTGCAATCAAACTTGAATGTAATTTCTCCCCGTTCCTGTCGATTCCTCCATAGTTTCAGAATCTGATGCGTTTCGTTACTGACATATTTGCTGGGATCCTTCAAGGGAATGTTACGCGGCAGGTAGATTGGCAGTACAAATTCGGTCCATGTTGGAAGGATTGCTGTATATGGAACGGGCCCGTTCTTTCCTGTAGCCAGATCTACACCACGGGGTAAGCTTTCAATTGTTCTATCATGTTAGTGCTCCTTACGATAATGCTTCGCCACATATGCACGAATGATTTGTTGCCGTATGATATTTGTTTCAATGCTGTTTGAATTCCGGATTGGATCTGGCAGCCGCGGCAGGCCCGAGGGCTCGCACTTCAGATCTGCCATAGTGAAGTTGGTCACTGTGTTAGCCGCGGGCTCTGTCCCTTTTTCGATCGAGGCTATGTGCTTGATGTACTTCAGGTAAGCCTTCTTCATGGCTTGGTATGCCGTTGGATCATATTGGGAAAATGTAGGAACTTGTCTGACCCCGCGGTATCCGGTGGAATTCGAGTCCGCTGGAGTCGACAATGTGCCGTCGGCCACTAAACTCTGTGTATCAAAACTGACTACGAGTTTAAGCCTGGCTGATAAAATAATAGGGGTATAGACTTACACAGAATACGACATCTTCCCCTCGGTATTATAGTGGCATTCAAATGAAAACGTTCTCATTCTCATGCTTTTCCACTTCAGCTGGTCCATTTTGTGAATGAGTTTCTTGCCGTGTCGGGACGCCGTCCTGAATGAATCAGTCTCGGCCACCGACGTGCGGGCACCGGACCACTCACTCAGCTTGGACTTCCTTTGGAATGCCCGTGGTCTTCCATTCTTCCACCTCCCGTTCATACTCCTCTCGCTCGGCCTCCGACAATGTCTCCTTGATCGACTTCTTGGCAGTCTGGTAGTAGGGTAACCATTTCCTAGTATCTTCGCTGCCACCGGACAGCCGCCTGGCCTCTTCTTGGATCTCCATCTTCTTTTTCGCCTGAACCACGGTATCAAATGTGACATTCAAGTTGATTCCTGGGATCTTCAAACCGCGCTCGGTGGCCGCATGATTCCCAAACCAGGTGAATATTTGCTTCGGGGCCGGAATCAGAGTAGGTCCACGGACACCGACCGACGCTCACATATTTCTTTTTTCCCACTCCTTTTTAATCGCGCGGTCCTTTTTCATGTTCTTTTTGTCATATCGGCCCTTCCACGTCTCTTTGATTTCGGGAACGACTGTAGTTGCAACATAGGAGGACTTTGTTTTCCGCGGGGCCCCTCGGTAACCTTCAAGGTGCGCTTTCAGTATCATCTTTTCCTTCGCAGTCCAGATCTGGGAGTCAGGAGTGTCATTGTCAAAGTCGAAGGCAACAGCGCCATCATCGTTCAGATTGCCAGAGGATTCGTTGGGGGTGGGTTCAGTCATCTTAGTTAAGAAATACGCAGCTGAGACTCTTATAAGGTGATCATGATCTCGGCTAATCCTGATTATCAATGATAATCAACGGAGGCTATGCGCCTTGAGGTTGATCAAGATAACCCACATGTTGTGCCCTGATCTTGCCGAGGGTAGATCACCGGTGGCCGATTGTGCATTGATGTCATATGATGTCATTGTGCCTGATCAAGATCACACTTTATGAATTTAAGCATCGTGATCGACGGTGCCTGCCGAGCCTATTCTCTAAATGACAGTTCTTATTGCCAAGATCTGCGTTTTGAGGCGACGTCATCCTCCACTGTGGCCGACGTAGAGGAAACGATACATGAATATCTCCACCTGTTTTGCTCTCCTGGGGTCAAAACTTGGTGTATGAGGTTATGTACCTGCCACCCTCGGGGGCCCCTGGTTATTTCACTTTTTTATGGAATATCTACACCCTGGGAGGAGGTTTTACTTACATTAGAAAATGTAAACATGGGAAGTGCTGAAAGCCACCCCATACTTTCCTGCTCGAGGAATATGTTCTTTAAACCTACTGTTCCAACATATCTGACGGGCTAGTCCCAGCTTGCAGTTTTGCGCGCGGTAGAAAATGGCCTCGGTGTCTTATGACACCCGTCCTATTTCCTCCCTCACAAAGCTACTTGGGGAAGTTTAATATATATAAAAATGGACGGATATACACTTGTAAATTATTAACAGAATGAGATACTCCGGAAAGGAATCCGAGCAGTGGTTCTTGAGATATTGCTTTTTCTCTTCAGAAAAGTTGAGATCTGCACGAGGATTCTTGATTTCAGTAGTTGTTTTGTCTTTTGATCATGCTCCCAAGCTGTTATGGAAAGTCTTTTTTCATATCTTCACAATGTCTGCTCAGATTTTCTTCCGGATACATCCATTTTCTTTGTATTGAGATGCTGAATATATTTTATTAAGGCAGTGAAATACAGAAAGTGAGATGGGGATCTCAAAAAAAAGAACACCACATGTGTCTGGCATGTGGCCGGCCATCCCTCATGTCTTCCTCATGTTAGTTGCTCGTGTTCCGCCTCATGTTCTCCTAGTATGAATTTATTTTTGAGACGTCTTAATGATGATCCGATTATGACAGGGGGAATAGATAACGAGTGGTAAACACTCAAAAGAAGGGGCGAAGAGGAATATTCTCCTCCCTCCACCATTCTTTCCCTCTCTGCTTCTGGTTCATCTCATGAGCACTCGCGTCCAAACCCTTGATTCTGGTGAGTCCAGTGACGATGAACCACGGGAGATGGGATGGTGGAAAGAGAACAAGGGGAAAAGGCAAAAAAAAAGGAAAGGAGGAAGCGAGACTAGAGTGGTACCCGAAGTTCAGCAGCCGTGGCAACCTGTGGAACCCGAGGTTTACCTCGGAGACCCGACGGAGCAGGACATAATTGATAATGTCCGAAATCTGCCAGACATACGGCCCGGTGGCAAGGTAAGCATGCCGAGGATGACCGATGGAGCAGTTCTAATGCCAAGCAGTCGCAAAACGATTTCCTGCGGGAATGGGTGCCTCGGCGACCCGACTATTTGAAGATAATCTTGGCGATGGAAGCACCGCGGGATCCTATGGAGAGATGCGAGGTGTGTGGCCGCCGGGCAGGCAAATGGCGTTGTAACCAATGTGCCGGTGGGCGCCTCCTCTGTGGTCTGTGTTTCCAGAAGGAACACCAGTTTCTCCCCTTTCATCGTGTCGAGACATGGAATGGGCGTTATTTCAAGGTGGGAGCCCTGTGGCAAGTTGGCGTTAAACTATACCTCGGCCATCATGGAATGCCATGCCCCGGGTCGGCGACAAGGCCGAGGGAAACTGAGCCTTCTGATGGTAAGCTACTATCATACTGTTGAGCTAACGCTGATTCTGTGGCAGACAATGCCGAGGGATATGACCTCGGCCCCACACCAGCTGCCACTGCAGAAGCTGGCTTCGAGGGTGACATGTGGGCTGATCCGGAAATCCCTGTGGCCGCCGAGGGTGATGATGATGATGATGACAATGTCGATGTCATGGAGGCGCCGACAACTGCACATCCGAGCACTCTCCCGCAGCCTCCACCCTATGACAATCATGGTAATCCTTTTATCACGATTGTTGATGTTTCCGGGATCCATCATCTGCCAGTCATTGGATGTTCATGTAACGACGCCGACTCTGACATGGACATTGCCTACCTGAAGATGGGTTTATTCCCAACGAGCTTTATCTGAATTCAAACTGTCTTCACTTTCAACGTCCTGAAAGACTATCGATTATCCAATCTGGAATGCAAAACTTCGTCATACCAATACTATCAGAAGTTGAGGAGGTTGACGTGTCCTGCATTCCCGAAAGCGGTTCTCAACAGATATCGGGAGCTCCGAAGGCTTAGCAGGGAATACAGAAATGTGAAAAAGTGGAAAATGCATGGCCGTGCTCATGATGAGCCCGAGGGCATTCCTCAGATGCCACTTCCCGCAGCCCCCATCACCGCGGGCACCACTGATGGTGCACCGCTGACGGCGCCGACGGCCTTGCACGAAGGTTCAGATAATGATCTTGGAACCCCGATGGCCACGGACAATGTACCTCGAGGAAAGTGAGTTCTTATGTGTCCCCCACGGATTCCTAGTGGAATCCGGCGGAATCCACGTGGATTCCGGGCAATTCCGGTGGAATGGGTTTGGCACAGGGACCAGCCAAAATACCGGATGTCAGTCCGGTGGAATGGGTACCGGATTGACCCGGAATCCGGTATGGGCACCGGAATTTGCCGGAACGGAACGCAAAATGGAACGCAAAATGGAATCCGGTCAGCTGTGCAATAATTTAGTATATTTATTGTGTAATCGATATATTAAGTAATTAATTAATCATTTTACATTAATTATACAATGATTTTTGTTAATTCGTGATGGATTCCGAATTTGGCGAGTGCACGTGCCTTCGGCAACCCGGCAATCGATTGCCGCACGATGTGACGCGGCTGCAACATTGCCACGTCATCACCTTCTTTCCTCCCACCACCATCCGTTCCACCACCACCACCATCCGTTCCACCACCACCACCACTCCCCTTGCGGACACCCGCTGGCACCGCACAACCGCGACGACGAAGACAGCGACGGCGACGGCGACAGCGACACGCGGCGCGTGAGGGCAAACACGCCGCGGGGGGGTTTGGATACCAAGGGGGGACCCAGCAAATGGGAGGCCCATACGGTGCGTCGCGAACGACGACCCCCACGACGAGACCTAACCCCCACCCCGTTACCTCGCAGATGCGACGTGACCCCGGGCGCGGAAAATGACGCCAGGGTTCCACCTGACCGCCCCCGACAGCACCAAGTGCCACCCGACGGCCGTGACGTGTAGCGCCCACGGACGCGGCCCCGCCGACAAGACCGAAGACCCGCGACGACCAAGACCAGACCGCGAGCCCGACGACGACGACGACCCGCTGACGCACGAGCGCGGCGACGGCTGCCAACGACGCGGCCGTCGTAGCGCCCACCCACACCTCATAGGTCCACCCTCCCCCGTCACATCCCTAACGACGACGACGACGCATCGACGGACGCACCGACGACGCGACCACCGACGCGACCACGGAGGTGACGACGTCACGACCGCCGACGCGACAACACCCCAGCGACAGCGACGACGCGACCACGAAGGCCCACGCCGCGACCACGGAAGGCTCAACGGAGGTAACGACGGCGCGACCCCGATGGAGGCGACCACGCCCGGACCATGGAAGGCCCAACGACGCGACCACGGAGGCGCCGACGAAGCGCCCACGGAGACACCGACGACGCGACCACAGACGCGACGACGACAAACCCGCAGGTGCACGAGCGCAGCCGGGGCTGCCAATAGCACCACGACGACAACGGCAACGGCGGTAACCACCGGCGCAGCACGCGACGACGAGCAGGATGACGCGACGACGCGGCGGGTGGACCGCCCACAACAGCAACAACCGCCACACACGCGAACGCGGGCGCCCACGGACGACCCGCACGAACGACGCCGCAGCGAGCACCGGCCCACTGACAACGACAACGCCGCCGCCGCCGCGGGAGGACCAGCCCACCACGGCAAAGGTGGAGAACGAGGCGGGGCAGTGGGCTCCTGGTACATCGCAAACGAGCTGCAGGCATTCCTGCAGCTCGTTTTCTTGCTTTTATTTGTAGTATATCCATGTAATTGTAGTTTAAATAAATATATTTGATTTTGTCCTACACTGTCCATTGCTGTCTACATCCCCTCTGAAGTGGATAGAAGTTCACGGAATTCCCTCCAATTCCACAGGAATTTTATCATTCCATGTGGATTCCATGTGGATTCCATGTGGATTCCATGTGGATTCCATGTGGATTCCATGTGGATTCCATGTGGATTCCATGTGGATTCCATGTGGATTCCATGTGGATTCCATGTGGATTCCATGTGGATTCCATGTGGATTCCATGTGGATTCCATGTGGATTCCATGTGGATTCCATGTGGATTCCACGTGGATTCCCTCCATTCCACATGGATTGCCTCCATTCCACGTGGATTCCATAACCATTCCACATGGATTCCCTCCATTCCACGTGGATTCCCTCCCATTCCACATGGAATCAGTGGGGGAGTGAAAAGTACTCAGGAAAGTTGGCGTCGTTCTGCCCAGCATGTCCCCAGCCAGGGGTGAATCTCCCTGCTAATTGGCAGGATGACCCTCACAGGTATGCAGTCGACAATTCATGCATAAATTGGTATCCAAATTCACTGTCCATTGTAGGGAGTTATACACCAGGGTATTCACGGCAGATGGAAATTTCAAGGCAGAGCATCTCACTCCAAAAAATGAAGCTGACGATGTGCACCTCACCCACGGAGAAGGCTTTATGACTGCCCCCGGCCCATACCAGGAACATTTAAAGGATGCGACTGCTAAGGCACCCCGTTATACACGAGTGAGTTGATTCTTGTTGTCTGCAAACACGATCGGTGGCCGTGTGTTAACGACCTCGGTGGCCGATTCTTTATCAATTCGGTGGCCGAGGAAGAACGTCAGTGGCCGATGAGGCATCGGTAGCTGGGCATCGACAGTAGCATCATCACATTTCGGATGCCGAGGTGATTCCCACTCGGGCACCGATGGGTGCACCCTCGGTCGCAGATGTCCTACAGGCTCCGTCACTGATGGTTTCCTCCTCGGGCACCGACGGCATGCACCACTCGGGCACCGGTGGTCTGAACATCTCGGGCACCGATACACTTACCCACGGGCACCGATGTAGTTGACTACTGCATCTGAGATCTAGCATTTCAGGTCACATGTACTGATATTGTTTCTGTTCTCAGAAGCCAGCTTGCAATTCCCATCGTGCTGTTCTGGATGGTGAGAAGAGCGGTCCTGGAAAACGTGCTCGGGGCATCGGCGCCAATGCATGTGCTCGCCATGGGTGCTTCTGCCCGAGCAGTGTGGTGGATTTCCAAAAGGGTGAGAAGCAGATGAATATGGACTACTCGTTCTCCGAAGCCCTCAAAACCACCAATATCGGCTCCATTGAAACAGTCGCCCTAATCTATGATATCATGTGTGAATATGGCGTCCACCTAGATGACCGTTTCTATGACCACACAGGCCTCACCCTCCCTCAGGGCATTGCAATCGTCAAGGCCATCGGCTTATTTCATGTTCACGGTCATAAAGATGATTGCCTCCCTCGGTATGCTACCACTTACATTCCCGGCCTCGGTGTGATCGATGGTGAAATCCTCGAGACCCTGTGGGCTGTGCTGAATGCAATCTCTCGAAGCCTCCGGTCGGCCACCACCGCCCACCGGACCGAGGTCGTCGATGACCATATGGGGGACTCTAATTGGAAGAAAACAATCAACATGGGTGAGTGCTTCCATCACATTGGTTCCTGAATTATGTCTCAATATATATGACCTTAGCATCCACCATAGTGAATAAGTATGAACGGGCGGTTAAGGAGCAGGCAGAAAGCGAAAAATACTTCGAAGAATTCACCGAGGCCTGTCCGCAGGAATTAGTTCCAATATGGAAGCGAGAAATTGAACAGGCCGAGGCGCGCCGTCAAGAGGATGTAAAAAGCATGGACTACATGAACCTGAAAGTCGAAAAACGTTAGTCTTCAGTACCACTGGCTATTATGGTATCTCAATGTCTCTCCCCGCAGCTCTCACCCGATGTGAAGTTGAACTCAAATTATCAGAGAAAGAGTTGTACACCGGTGGGCAGACTGGGCAAGCAGCCTGGATCTCAAAAGGTCTAAAGATAGAAGAATCGCAGTAAGTATTCTGAACATATACCCAATCTGAAGCTAATCCAATGGTGTAAGATTTGAACTTCATGATCACGTACGCAAGCTGGGTCGGAGGCCGACAACTGCGCAGAAGCTGGAGTTAGCTAACAAGCGACGACAGCTGAAAAACCGAATCCGAGCTTTCACAAAGACTGGCATTGAATATCTCGGAGAAGATGCTGAGGACAGCATTTATGATGTGGAAGAAGTTGTTGTGGACGACGATGTCAGCGAGGAAGACGATAATGAAACAGAGAATGCAACAATTAGTGCAGCGGACCCCGAGGGTCAAATTCTTCCATTCCCCTCGGCCATTCAAGAAGACTTCATCGCCACCCTCCCCGCGGAGCGCCGAGCTGTCATCGCAGCCCTCCGGGCAAATGAGCTTGACATTCGTGAGGGCCACGGGGACGATGCACTAGACCTGGTTCGGACAGCCGTCATACATCTTTCTTGGCAGTTCAAAAACAAGGTCCGAACTGCGAGGTCGGGGGTACAGACAACGCGGGCCTGGGATCAAGTCAAGTTGCTGAACCGGACGTGGAAGCTTCACCGACGGGTGTACAATCACAACAGGACTGTCATGATGACCCTTGGCAATCGTGAAACTGTTGCTATCAAATATCCATTCCTTGAATTAGAGCATTGCCGCATCAGTACTACCATTTCCAATCCAAATTCAGCTGGCCAAAGTCGGGACCGCCTCCCATGGTTTTGGAGCTCATCTGCTCGTCTGGTAGCGACCTCGGCCACCGACACTGAACACCAGAATGAATGTAAGCTCTCTTCTTGTCCTGAGTATTCAAATCTAATTATTCCATCAGTTTATCGGGTAAATTGGCTATGTGCAAGAGCTCAGAACAATCGCTGGGCCGAGGAGCTGAATCTTACAAAGCATGAAATGCAATGGACCGTCCGGTGGTATGTGCACATGGCAGAAAAATGGAAGGCACGGAGGGACCCCGAGGTGGAAGTCTCCCGTGGGCACCGAGCCTACGCCGAGAAACAAATGGCAATGTGGAACGAGCTCGGGCGGATATCAGAAGTCATTTTTTCTAATGCTAACAGTAGTCACGTGTGCGTATGGCGGCTTGTACTGTAGTTCAAATCTGTGATTATGGTCTTTACTAACTCACCCCAGTGGGCCCCGCGGCATATCATCGGCCATGGGAACGCCGAAATTCCATATATCATTCCAATTATAGGTCTGATCACATGATCTTATCTCAGATCATCAGTTCCAAAGTTCAAGTTTATTGTTGTTCTCTCCTTCAACCACCACCATGCCTCTACCACACCTTGTTTCCCCACCACCCGACGCCCGAATGCCCATCTCTTATGAAGATCGGGAGGCAAGTGCAAGGTTGAAGTTGCATCTGCTAATGGCCCGGCTTCGGACCGCAATAAGAACAGTGATGTCCCGTGATCGCAATTGGAAAATCTTGAACTGGAAGCAGAACATTCAAGATGAAGCTGTACGCATATTGCGCCTTTGAACACTGCCGATGGTCTAACAACATCGTCATTCATCCCACAGGAGCAAGTACTCACTCACGTTGGGTTTTGCACAGTCAACGGGTTCCGAATTCAGATCCCCTACCTTTTGAAGGATTTGTCAGATATGCTCCTCGAGACTAATCCCCCTCGGCAGCCCGAGGCCAACACCCTTCCAGCATCCATTAACATGGACTTCAATGCTGACCAAGATGTCGAGATCCTCGGGTGCACCAAAGATTACTGTTACTGGTGGAAGTCACCCGAGTCGGAGGCCGAGGTGCCCCGAGTCACCTGCAAGATTATACAAGCCCATTTCAAAGATTTTTTCACAACTGTGAGTTTGCTCCTCCAATTCTTTTTATTACAACAATATCCATTGCTTTTGAAAGGTGACGCACAAACATATGGCACAAATGGAAGCTCTGGGAAGCACTCAGAACATTCAACACAACAACATAGGCGATGTCCCTGGGCTAGCTGCGAGGCCACCTCCACCGGCCCCACCGGCGACTACGACCCACGGGACGCCCGAGGTCGGTACCCCCGCAGTTCCTGGGAGTGCTCCTACCTGTCCTAATTGTGCACCACTCCGTAAGACCTTGCTCCTGGCTTTTGAACGCCTTCACTCCATCCAGACTCGAGTCAACGGTGCCATTATCTTGGGTAAAGAAGCCGCAGAGAGATCTGCAGCGAGGGTGGGGGCATACGACATACTCGACAAGGTGTATTCGAAGCATGGCATACCATTTCAAGATGGGGATTCATTGCCTGAGGAATACCAGAACATATTCCCGAGGCACGAACATCACGATGGCATTTTGAATGGAATCAAACGGAGAGCATGGGCCAAACAGCAGGCATCAGAGGAGGCCGAGGGCCCTAGGCAGTCAGACGGTAGCCCCCGGCAGCCGGCGGGCCCGCGAACTCCACTGCGAGCAACCCACATGACTCTGAAGCAGAGTCGGTAGAATCAATCCCGTCAGAGTTCCGCGCTCAGGACTCCGATGGCTCTGAAGAGCACAACTTGTCTAATGATGATTCCGAGGGTGACAGTGGCAATTGGGAATTGGATGCCGAGGGTGAAGTTGATTCGGAGAACAGTGAACAAGAATATGACGGAGATGAGGAAGATGAATAAATTGTAACACCTTGTAGGTCTCCATGTGCCGTGGGCCTGCCATTTTCGTTTGTTGAACCCCCACGGCATCATCTCCCCCAGGGCCCTGCTCTTGTTTTGCACAAATGTACTTTTTATCATGTCGAATATAAATTGCTGGGTCAATATATTGATTGATTTGGTTATATATATAAATCTTCCCCATAGGCACCGCATTAACAGTGGTCTGAATACATTGATTCATTTGCCCATGATGGCTTGGCAATCTCCAACTCCTCAATAACGTTCTGCTTCATGTGATATGCAATGCATGCTCGGTCCCCGGGACAATTAGCACCATGCCTGACAAGCCTGCCGGTTAAAGCGACCACGGTCCCTGGGTCATACTTTAATCTCATCCCCAATCCCGGAAATTCGATCCGTCCATTTTCATATATTCCGAGGGCCACCAGTATGTCAAACCATGGATGAGCTGCCCCATTGTCTCGGTGAAATGGTGTATCTCGGTTGCTGATGATAGTCATGACTGTGAATGGGGAGCTCCAAACTCGGAGTACCTCGGCGAGCTGATCCCCCTTTTTGATCGACCTCGGGCGCCCGGCGAGCAACTTGAGACTTTCTACTCCGGCGGCATACACCTCGGGGTGCATGATACTCAACATTCCACCAACTAATGCTGAAGCTCTTATTTGCTTTTCCACCCATGCCATGCTGTGGTTCTGCATCAGTGCTGCAGAAACTTCCATGTTGTTTGATTTCTGCGAGAAAGTCAGTTATTTGGATCGCAACTGCATTCACATATTTACCTCGTGGGCCTGCTGAAACCAGGCTGGTGCCATGCTAACATTTCCTGGTTTTAACCATCCTTCTTCTGCTCTGAAAAATTTCGGTCCCCCGCGCCAGCTACTGCATCCCTTGGTATGGATGGATCTCTCCAGTAGATGCATATCGTCCCACATTTGCCTCTGGCGCTCCTCGGTCAACCTTGGCCCCCCGAGGACGTCAACAGAATCACTCACCGAACGTTGTGTTGTCAGCGCCCCGGGTATATACCAGACCAAGATATTTCCATCCATATCGGTGACTATGCATGGTTCCGTTTGGTAGACCGTGGGCGAAAATATGGGAGGAAACTTCTTGACCAATTTGGCCTCTACCTTGGAATTGCGACCGGTGGCCTTCTCGGTTAACTCGGCCACATAGTCGTCGGCCCTCCACTGGGTTACATCTGTTTCAAATCTTCAATTAATGACTGACATCATTCCCTTGGCAGAGTGATCAACTTACATTTTCTGCTGTATGCATCTGTGAGGACATCAACAGCCAAGTCACATTCCTGCAAGAGTGTAAAGTCCCAGTCAGATGGGAAAGGGACATCATCATCACAGGAGTGAAGCTTTTGTAGAAATTTGGCTTTCATGTAAGTGGAAATAGCCTCTGTCAGGTGAAGTGCAATGTCTGGTGTCATGATGGTTTGTGGTTGGAAGAAAGAGCGTATAATTTCATTTCCCTGACGTGACCTGGTCATGTGATGGGAAATTGCAGTAAATTTTATTTAGTACAATTGTTCCTTTGGCTGAATGGAAGTGCCGAGGGTCAAATCTTACAATGGCTGACCCTCGGCACGCACTGCCTCGGTCCCGCATTGCCTCGGTCCCGCATATTCACCGGAAAATGATCTGTATTTGTTTGTCTCATCGTCTTTCACTGGATGTAGAAGTAGAAAGCAAGGCCAGTGGTGGGATGCTAAATTCAAATAACAGTACCAATTTCAACTGTTAGTTGAATGCAGCATCCCACCACGGTGCTTGCTTTCTACATCTACATCCAGTGGAAGACAACATGACACTACATATCATTTTCTGGTGAATATGCGAGACCGAGGGAGTACATGCTGAGGGACGAACGTGTAAAGGAATGCTAGGCAGAACCCGAGGGCCATTTATATGGCCGCCCTCGGGACCAATTACCGGGCCCCTATTATCCTGCGCTAGCTGGCCCCCCTGGGAATCAATCGCCTGGGCCCCCTGGGAATGGATTACCGGGCCCCCTGGGAAGCCATTACGCCCACCCTCGGGACCGAACCCCGTATGGTAACCAGGCCCTGGGTGTGCCTATAGGACCCAGTCGCATGCAAATGAACCGTGAGACACGCGATTTCGTACCTGATCCGGCCGCACCGTGAAGCACATGACAGCTGTTGTTTCTAAGTCAGTGCGGCTAGCCCGGTGATCATTGTGATTTTGTTGATTACCGGACTCAGGTTACTAAGGTGATTGTTACACTGTCCTATGTGGTGCCATTGGCTGGGACAGGCGACACGACGGGGGCTGTTGGTGACCGAGAAAATGACAGCATATTTTTCAGGCCTACCACCAACCAACTTGGAGGATGTCCAATAAAGACAGGTAAACCTCAGCAGTATCCTTCATATTGAGGAGAACGGCGAACGATATGCGTTTGGGAGTCGGGACTAAAAAGGAACTGTGAGCTTATGCTGCAATATGAAATCAAAAGTAGAAGTTCTTGTTGTTGGATTGCACCTCACTTGCGGCCAATGAGACAAGCACACTGGAAAGCAGAGATCGGTAAAGTTTTGTAGAAAACACTAAGAAGAAACGCACACATCAAGAAGGTCACATTGATCTGATTCTTTAGATGCCTGTTGTTGAGAAGAAATTGTAAGTTCACGCGTCATACGGTTCCTGAATCGCTGGCACTCAACGAACTCATTAAGCGTCTCAGGCCGCTACCCTTGCTTGAACGCCGCCTAGTCCAGTACCCAAGGACTCCATCAACGCAAAGCCGCCTAGCCCAGGAGCCGCTTGTGTTACTTAACACACTCGTTATGAAACGGTGTCTTGGCTCGAGGTTAACACCAGCGTACGGGTACGCTCGACAATGAGACTCGCTCCTTGAAAGGCTTGCGCTGCAAAGTAAAAGGTAAGGATTTCGATCTGCATTGTAGATAAATAAATTAAATACTCACTTATTCTAGTCTTGGCGTATAGATCGTCGCCTCTTAGAACTGGCGCTACCTTGGCGAAGGTCTGTCAGGTTTGGTTTTCTGAGGACAGAAGGGAGCATTTTGAATTCTTTTCTGCTTGCGTTATAGGCTTCATATTGTCCAACAGCTCGAAACCATCACATGAGAGGTGGAACAAACAACAACACGTTTGTCATTTTTCGCCATGAGCTGGGGAGGTTAGCGTATGGTGTGCTCATGCGGTGTCCATGGAGAGGTGATGGGTACAAAAGTGTTTTTCTGAAATCAAGAAAGGAAGTCAGTAAGTTACTGACAGGTACGAGGATAGGCACACACTGCTCCCATGCTCTCTGTCTGGTAATGAGCTGCGCTCCCTTATTTGTCGTGGTACGACTGCGAGGGTTGCGTGTACCCAGCCTGCACCGATGCGCCCGATTCGGGTCCCCTGTATGCCCAGTCCCCGCCGTCGGCGTTATGGCCAGCATGGAGGCCGGGTAGACTGCCCAGTGTCGCGACGCTTGCTCGTCGTGGACCTTCGTCGCAG
>JADNRV010000593.1:0-23209 GCA_015499995.1 Flammula alnicola
CTGACCTAGAATTATGTAGGGTTGAAAAATACCGGCCCTTGATACTCGATGATATTGTTGGGAACCAGGACACCATTGAACGTCTCAAAGTCATCGCTCGGGATGGAAATTGCCCACATATCATCATATCTGTAAGCTTTTCATTTGATACGAAATCTATCTCCCGTCTCATAGAAGTAGGGCCTCCCTGGTATCGGTAAAACTACGAGTATCCACTGTTTGGCGCATCAACTACTTGGAGACGCGTACAAAGAGGGCGTGATGGAATTAAACGCGTCTGACGAACGGTAGGTTTCCTTGCCTCTTACCTGTATCTATTCTTACACTCCCTAGTGGCATAGATGTCGTGCGAAATAAAATCAAAGCCTTTGCTCAGAAGAAGGTGACCCTTCCACCTGGCCGCCATAAAATTGTTATTCTAGATGAAGCCGACAGGTCTGTCCTCCTTCTCTAAGAGCATGACATGCCTCTTAATTTCTGCAGTATGACCCCGAGCCCAACAAGCACTGCGTCGGACCATGGAAATCTTCTCAAACACGACACGTTTTGTCTTGCGTGCAATATGAGCAACAAGATCATCGAACCTATCCAAGTCGATGTGCCATTCTTCGATATGCAAACTAAAGACCAAGAGATTCTCAACGGTTGTTGGAAATTTGCGATCAGGAAAGGTCTGCCGCGACTAGAACTTATGGTCGAATCTTTCACTTACCAAAGACGATCCAGGTGAATACAGTGACGATGGCCTTACTGCGCTTTATTTACATCAGAGGGCATATGCGACAGGCAATTATAACCTCCAGTCTACGTACTCAGGTTTGGCTTTATCTCAGGGGACAACGTCTTCAAAGTCTGCGATCACCACATCCTATCACCATTCAAGCTACCATTCGCGCCTGTCTAAAGGAGACATCGACACAGCACTGGAGAAACTAAACGATTATGGACACAAGGTACAGCGCCGTTGACATTGTCGTTACCATTTCCGGGTGGTAAAGACTTTGATGAGTATGATTCACCATCCTTTGTTTTGACAGTCGCTGAATCTCATCTAGAATGCCTGAATACACCAAGCTCGAATATATCAAGGTCTGTTCCCTTCTATTCTCAAGGGCGACATATGATGAACGATGCTCTAGGAAATCGGATTCACCACATGAGAATTTTGGAGGGAGTAGGTACACTTATACAACTCGCGGCCTCGCTGCTCGTCTGTGCAAAGTGGTTCGTCATCTTCCTTGCATAACCTAACCAAGCATCTAACAGGTTGATGAAGCATATAAAGCAAGACTCGCTTAACGTTCCGTGATTTTATTTGAGATAGTGTTTGCACTTTCTCCAGAACACTGGATGCATACTTCTACAGGCCGGCTGATAGGGTCCTCCATCTCGTTTTTCTGATGAGGCCGAGTAATTGTGTTACTTTGCTGCCTGCGAGTCATCGACCTCGGGCTTTCTTCTGAACATGAACCTCCCATATTGCTCTGAAATTTATCTATGTAGCTATAATCCCGTGTATTTTATAATTCAGTCCAGCTTACGTTAAAACGTAAAATAGACGGCCCCGTGCAAAGTAAGAATAAAATGCTTTCCGCCGCGCCTCCAAGGGTGTGATTACATAGGATGTGATGACAAATTTGGCAGTCATATTAGCAATCTCACTGTCAAGCTGCAGACTCTTTTTCGAGGTTTGTTTGCTGAATAAATCATGAGGACATCTGCTCTCATGGTCATTCCCTCTCAACTATGACATTTCAAGAGACAGCGGTGACACGACGTTTGCAAAATGTCAAGCACGTAATACTGGTCCTCGCAGGCAAGGGTGGGGTCGGAAAGTCGTCGGTCTCGACTCAGTTAGCCCTGAACCTGTACAATTCCTCA
Organism: Flammula alnicola; assembly: GCA_015499995.1. Classification (NCBI taxonomy): domain Eukaryota; kingdom Fungi; phylum Basidiomycota; class Agaricomycetes; order Agaricales; family Strophariaceae; genus Flammula; species Flammula alnicola. The sequence goes on from JADNRV010000593.1 coordinate 1,882, forward strand.
CCGAATGCGAAAGTCGGCATCCTCGATGTTGATCTTACAGGGCCTTCAATCCCCCGCATGTTTGGGGTCGACGATAAGGGGGTCCACCAGAGTACCGATGGATGGGTCCCTGTTTATGCCGACGGATCTAACGCAAGGTTAGCTTGCATGAGCGTCGGATTCCTCCTCAAGAACAAGGGCGATTCGGTCGTATGGAGAGGACCCAAAAAGAATGGGATGATTCGACAATTCCTCAGCGACGTGCGGTGGGGAGAGCTTAACTACCTGGTCATTGACACGCCTCCAGGTCTGTCTTCGTCTTCTATTCGACATGACCCTGTTCTCACTGACAGCATTTTCGCAATGCAGGAACTTCCGACGAACATTTGTCTCTTATGGAACACCTCGCAGGCATCCATTCACGTCTATCAGCCGTCATCGTTACAACACCTCAGGCGGTAGCTCTTATGGACGCGATGAAATGTCTTTCATTCACCCGTGCTGTGAATCTCCCAGTGCTGGGTCTGATAGAGAACATGAGCGGATATGTCTGCCCATGTTGTGGAGAAATCAGTAATGTCTTCTCGACTGGAGGAGGTTCAGAGATGGCACGGAAAGAAGAGTTGCGCTTTCTTGGAACATTGCCGGTGGATACCGAGCTTGTCTCGGTTTTAGACGGTGGATTCAATGGAAGCGAGGACGTTGAAGTTGTGCATGAAGACGAGGGAAGTTCGGGCTTTCCTCTGCTCAGACGGTACAACAAGACACCGTCTGCCAAATTATTCCAGGAAATTGCGAAGGGCGTCCTGGAATCATTAAATGATAGAGATAGTTAGTGGAATACAAGACGCCGGCCGGGTGAAGAGCGGCTCGTATGTTGTAAATGCCATGGACAGAAATGGAACGCCTCGTTGCAGGTTGGTTGATCCCCGATTTGGGAACTGTAGTCTGTTGACATCCGAACACGACGCGACGTTGAACGCTTCGTGTGTTCTCTCCCTTCTTCCCTCATGTCCCCCTCCTAGGAATCTCCCTTTCACATCGCCTTTCTGTTCTTAATCCCTACGGCTCGCATTACTTTTTTCTTTTTCTTACTTCATGATCACTGCGTCTAGCCCTGCGCCACGCCCCATTTGAACGCATAACAAATGCAGTTAACACGCCCAGTCTCACATCCTAATCCAAAAAATCAGATGGATGACCAGCCGTATACCACCGCAGACGAGGATCCCTTCAGTGTCCAGCCTTATGTCCAGGAAGCCCTCGCCAAGACTGTCCAGACTGTAAAGCATAAGCGGTCGAGCATGCTTGACAAATGGATTACCGAACAGCAGGCTCAATCATCTGACATCCACTCAGATATTCTATCACCACCGGAACCATATTTTGCAATGTCTCCCCGTTTGCATCGTCGAGCAATCCATATCTTGCCTATCCCGATTTGCCTCGTCTATGCTCAGATCGTACGAGAACAAAGAAGGAACCAGATCTAGACTCGGAGTCCATAAACAGTTATGACCTTGTTGATGATGACGACATTCCATCCAGCATACCCGACGAACCTTCACAGGAGGTATGTTAAGCTCAGCACCATTTATGAAGTTGAGCCTAACATGCATAATTTTCAGGAGCCCGCTACTGTACTAAATCAATCAATTCGTCAGTAGGTGTGACCTGTGACCCAACTGACGAAATTTTGAATTCGTCAAATTACTATATTTGGAAGATTTTGATGGATTTGTAAGCTTTTTGATGCCCGGAATGACTGTTCCGGGGGATTTTGGGGATTTTGCCTGTGACCTCTGTGACCTTTCGTCAAATCGGGTAGGCCTGTGACCTGTGACCGCCGAATTGATTGATTTAGTACAGTACTCCCATTCCTCAGCGCACCCATAAATCCTCGAGGCATTCAATTACTCCTTCATTCCGGACAATCAGTCTCGGTTTCCGCTCGAATCCTCCCAGCTCTCCTTCATCGACCAACATGGAGGCTGCATCTCGCGCGCTTGCTAGGTTATCCTTCTTTCCGCGCACCCCGCGTTCCAGCACCGGGCCCTCGCTGGCGGACACAACAACACCGCCACAACACAACCGCTCTTCGAGTCTTTCTACACTCACCTTCAGCGCGTCGCACCAACCCACAAAGTTTCCTCCGGCTGCGACATCCTCAAAGTGGCGGCCCACCGTTCTGGGACATTTTAATCAATCATCTGCTTCTCAGATATCAATAGGAACATCTGAAGCACCTTGCACTCCATCACGTCCGAGTATTTCGTCTGGCGATACTTACGCCACGTCGACTACCTCGCGGACCACAACAACCCTCGATAGTAATATACCCACAACACCGTCCAAGATCTCCCTCTTCGACTCCATCCGACTGCGCAGCAATAAATCACCAAAATCGGTGTCAACTTTCTCCGTCGCCTCTACTTCATCTGTCCGACTATCGACTCAGACGACGGCAATCGTGAACGACACACCGACTCATGGAACTGATTACTCTAAGGGTTTCATGTCATCCCGTCGTGTCCCATTCGCACCACGGCCTGGCTCCGCCCTTGATAATCGTGACAACGAAGATGATCTCGACCCCCCTCCTACATATCGCTTCAATAAGCACGAATCAGCGCGGCCTATGATTCCTCATTCGTCTAGCGGAACTCTTAACCGCGTCAAGTTTTCCTCCCTGAATTCAAGGACTCATCGGAAGAAAAAGAAATTGATTATCAGCGGAGTTGGCGTTACTGAAACCCGGAAGTTTGAGGGCATAAAGCGATGGTGCGAGGTAGAGCATTTCAATCTCTATTCGCTTCGACTTGTTTCTCACTATTCGGATTCAGAGCTTTGGCGAAGTGCGCCAGATCAGCAGAATGCCTAACGGAGACCTCCAAATTGACTTCCGCGACCCGGAAGTAGCAGATACGGTGCATATTTTTATATGTGGCTGTCCATCCATTTTGTTGACCTAAAATTCCTATAGGTCTGTCGTGTGCGTGCCAAAGTATTTATTGCCGGTGTTGGCAGTGTACAATTATCTTGGATCGCTGGCAACAAGCGATGAAACTTTTATTTATTTATTTCACGCACCAGCATCTTCTTTTCCTTCTGTATGTATTATTACTTCTGATTCGTTACGAACTTGATGCCCCCACGACCGTCGAGATTTTTCAACAATTATGTGGTAAGTCAGCGTTTGACCCTCTTGACGGATTGATATCTGACTAACGCGATCCATCTTCAGAAACGCAAAACCGTATGCGATCCCTTCATTCTTCATGGACCTTCTAGATAAACCCATCGAGATATCCCCCATATGCATCCATCGACTCTCTATATGCATCTTCCATTTGTACTTTTATCGTACAAGCCGACGTCTTCCATCTAATACCACGAGAGTTTTCAACTTGTACCAGTTTTGTAGTTGTTGAAAGCCGATTTTGAGAACGACGTCATCGCCGTGAAGTTTCGATCTCAAGTTAACAAGTGGCGATCGATCGATCACAAATTTATTTTTAGAGTTGCGACCGAGTCGACCGAGTCCCACCCTAACTGTATTACTCATGTCTTCTCCTTTCTCCTCCACTAACAAATATGACCCTGTACCGCTTGTAATTGTTCAAGGATTTCTAGGAACTACGGGCGTTGTTTCTTGGGATTACCACATCAACAAATTTGGCCCGAATTCGCTTGAACGTAGAAAGATCATTTTACCAAAGTATGTACCATTCGTTTGCAAAAAAAAACTTGGTGACGGAGGGCAATGCTTAGTCTGACGCATTCGTTAGCATAGGACCTGTAAGCTCTCTTCATGATAGAGCTTGCGAACTCTACTACTCCCTGGTTGGAGGTAGAGTCGACTATGGAGTCCAACACAGTTTGACCCATCGCCATGCTCGTTATGGCCGCACATTTACCAAGGGGCTGTACCCAGAATGGTCTAAAGAAAACCCACTACATTTCGTGGGTCATTCCATCGTGAGTAATACTGAGTATCTATTATCCGCAAGTGGCGTCGGATCACCTGACAGAGCACTGTACGCCACACAGGGTGGACCTACAATCACCAAACTCCAACATCTCTTGCACGACAGTCATTTCGGTGAGGAAGGACATCCAGATATGATTCTTTCCATTAATGCAGGTAACGATTCAATCTCATAGCATTTACAATGTGTTCAGATTAATTTAAACTTTCAAAGTCTGTTCACCGTTCAGAGGGACACAGCTCGTCTACACTTTAGGCGAGAGCACAACGGCAGCGCCCAGTGTCCATCCATTCTCAGTCGGCTCGATGCTCGCAAAGCTCGTTCATGTGCTTGCATACCTATCTCCAGTGCTTCCTTCTATATTTGACGTGCACGCGGACGCCCGGTCGTTCTCTTACCGTGAATCTTCTCCGGCTTCCCTTGCGCGACAACTATGGAAGAGTGACTGGGCCGAGTCCACCGATGCCGCTCCGTACGACATGACATTTCAGGCGGCCGAGGAGCGCGAAACTTCCCTTGAAGGTCGTGTGTATCCCAATACATTTTACCGAAGTCACGTTTCTCGCATGGTAAACATTCGTCGAATCGTAGCCGGCAGTTGTTCCGAGAAACTAATCGAGCGCTTAATTATAGACGTGTAAAATGAATTCGGATCCGCGCGACTATCAACACCGACCACGGAATATCTTTTCATTTACCCATAACTTGCTATATTTTTGCTCGAAATCTATCGGCACATTTGATTACAATCTCCTTGAACCGCCACCGTCTTTCTCGAACCAACGAAATGCAGGGCTTGAAATTATAGAGGAGCGGTTGGAACAAGGGAAGCCTGCCGTGCATGAAATACAAGGAGAAGACTATTGGGCAAACGATGGTGTCGTACCTATATTCTCCCAGTGGCATCCACTTCCATGTCGGTGAGTTGACTTCTTACTGTAACCTTTACCTTGCACACTCTGGGCTCAATCACAAATAGTATGACGACATGTGACCATCACAAAGGCTTCGGACTACAGCCATTTGAGAAAGGAGCGGCAGGCGACGACACGAGCTGCAATCTTAGGCCCCACCCTGGTAATTGGACCGTAATAACGGTAGATGATACCAACCATTTATCACTAATACCTGGACTCTTCCGCGAGAACGTATACCAGAGAACATTCTGGACAGAGTTGGGACATTGGTTAGACACAGTAGAGAAATGTACTTCGGTGGATAAGCGCTAAGCCATGACCAGGCTTGTTCGCTCTGTAAACGAATGATAAACGAAGAGTACATAGTTTCGGTAAGATGCTAATGGTGCAGCAAAATCCTGCATAAGAAAGGATGGGGATCAAAATAAAAAGAAATACGTAGAGCATGTTTTTGTGATTATGAAAGCGAACGATAAAATGTTTGAATGAAATGACTGATACGCGAAAAAAAAATTGGGGTTTCAACGAGGACCATTCCATTTATTCCAATCAGCAGTCGTGAGTGCAGGCTGGGCTGCAGAGTCCACTAAATCTGATGGTTGAATATGGGCGGAGGTATGCAAGTGGCCACGAGACAGTCGCCCATTATACGGCCGAGGATGGTTATGGTGGCGAATGGAGCCGTAGTTCTGCTGGGCTTCACGCCGTTGTCCCTGTCGGCGAAAGGAAGGGGATGGAACGTTGAAGTTGAAGGAATTATCAAGCACGTGGAGTGGCGCTGGTGAATGTTGGAAATCTGAAAACTGCTGGGAAGCACCTGGAGAAAATCCGGAATTTTTGACTCGACCTTGGCTTGGACTGGGATATATAATGTTGTTCGGCTGGATATTACCCAAATCATAAGGGTAAGGAGATGTGGAACCCCATCTTTGGGGGCCCACGTTAGGAAGATGGTTGTCCGCCGGCGCTGGTGCCCTTCCTGAACCAGTCATGTATTGGTCAAGGGCTTCAGGTTGATAGACCGCGACCAGGGTACCTTGCTCGTTTTGGATGAATCCCGTAGGTATCAAAGGCGCCTGGGTCGTCATCTGAGGTGGTTGCCCTTGATCAACAACCGCGGGTCGTGGAAGGACGGTAGGGTAGGGGATGTAGGACTGAGCGAAATAAGGTGAGACATGGACTAAGGGCGATTTTATGTTGAGAGACTTACAGCGTATACGCCCAAGTGCGGCCAGTTGGGTTGGGCCCCCATTGCCGCTCCGCCTGCGTCAGAGCTTGGTGGGCTGGCAAGAGCCCGAGGAGGTTGGTGGGGCGCTGCCGCAGAATAGACAGGATAGCCAGAATAGTAAGGCACCTGATACGGAGCTTGAGCCATATACGGTTGCATCCATGGCTGTGGCGGGAAATAAGGTCCATGTGACAAAGGATATGCGTAAGGCGACGTTGAAAACGGGCCGCCTGCTGTAGAGACTGACGACCCCAGGGAAGAAGGCTCAGGCGTATGCGCCAGAGAGACTGGCTCATCATACCATTCGCGGTATTTTTCTGTCGGTGGAGAGTTTCTGGTGGTTGTTGAGAGATCTGAAGACGAAGGCGGGAGCTCCTTCGAGCCTGGGGCCAAATGGCTATCATCCACCGGAGATCTGCTGATAGAAGGAAGCGCCCCTGCCAACGAGGAAAGCTGTATTTCTAAGACATTGTTGGGATCTTGAAAGTTAGATTTTGCGTTTTCGTTTTGGACTTGAATAGGCATTTGGTCCTGTCCATCGTAAGGTGGTCTGTAGTGGAATCTTCGTTGAATACCGAAATGATTTTGGTGAGGCCTTCCACGCGCGCGTCCATATTTCCAGTTGTTTCTCGGTGGGTTACAGTCCCGAAGCTGCACTCGCATGGCGCGGCCGTCGTAGACGCGGTTATGCTAGATTAAATAGGCGTCATAGTCTGAACACTATCACGTGAAAAGGAGTTACTGACCTCCTCAATGACAGCCCGAGCAGGTGCTTCGGCATTGTTAAATTTAACGAATGCAAAGGCAGCACAAGAATTTACTGAAAGAACTTGAGATTTTACTGAATTAAATAGGGGGTTAAAACTTACGAGGGCGAACAACCTTCACGCTTTCTAAACCCCCGAACCTTGCGAAGAAATTTCTGACTTTCTCTTCATCCCAGGCTCCAGGACCAAACATCTCGAGCCCACCAACGAACAAAGTGGTTGGGTCGATTTCTCGATCAGGTCGAGGACCTTTGAATGAGTGGTAGTTCTCCTTCACATCGAGGCCTTTGTAGGTCATGCCCTGGGAAGCATCAACATCACAGCTCGTTGGGGTGGCGGGAAATTGCGATCCAGGTGTTATAGGAGTGATCGATGTCGTGTCCAGGGCTGGAGTTTGAGGCATATACAATTCCTGAACTCCGCCTTCGTTCAAGTCGTTTAGATTATCAGAAATTTTCCTGTTCGAATGAGTTAGGCTTCTGTCCAAGGTTGGGAAGGGTATCGTACTCTGCAGATTTTTCTTCCATATCTTTGATGTCATTCACTATTTCCGCAGTATCTTGGTCCGTAACCAGACTGGCGTCTGGCGAATAGCCTCTGTCCGCCCACGACATTCGACAGATAGCCTTAGGTGTAATCTTTTCCTCCTCAATTGGTAAGGCTGGTGTGTCGCCCTTCCTCGTCGTTGAGACGTTAGCGTCCTCCGCCAATAAATCGTAAACCGAGGCACGACCACTGTGACCACGTTCCAAGGAAGCGCGTGGCGACGTTAGGTCAAGGTGACAACCTATGTCTGCGCTAGGGATATCTGGGCCCTCCATCGCCTCTCTTGATAACTGGCATTGAGGACTAGCACTTCCATTCGAAGACGTGAACATCTGCGATGGGATGGCTTGATGCTGCACATGAAGGGAATAGGACGGAGACGAGTTAACGTGACTATAGTTGGGGTGGGACGTCTGGCCAGGTAAAACTGGTTGATGAGCCCAGGTGACTGTAAGATGAGGCACCCTTCTGAGAGTCTTAATAGACTTTTAGATCGATCAAGCCGTTTGAAGACTGCGAATGTAATTACCATCAGTGCGCTGACGCAATCATCTCGATGCTCCCATTTAATTTCCCAGCATGCGTTGTTCATCGTTGGAGAACGAGGGGCATTATGTGGCGCTGGATATGACATATACGCAACGCTGGAGCCACCTTCCGCGTTTAAGCGCACGTTTTCTTGAAAGACATATTAAGTAGTTAAAGAGGTATAAAATAAAGCTTTGCACTAACCTTCGCCGGTCCTCGGGACCAGCAATGGACTAAATTTTTCCAGAGGACCAAAGTACGAGGTTAATTTGCGCAAAGTCTGAAAAAACAATGCGCATTTATGAACAAATAATAGGATATAAAAATGAGATATCTTACCTCTTCATCAAATTTCAAAGGTTGTAAGAAAATGACATTGTCGAGAACACAGGCGCCAGAAGCACTGCCCTCGCAGTTCTGTTCTGCCTGGACGGCGTCCGAATTGTACAGCATGCTGTGAAATCTGGTAGAAGGAAGGGGTTAGGCAACTACAAAGGCGTGAACACACGGCATGACCTCGAATTCCTGTGTTTCCAGATTCTCATGGCGTCCGGTAGCTCTAACTCGATCTCTTTGTTAATCGAGGAGAATGAATTTGCACCGTCGATTCCAGCAGAGCGAAAATTTTGCGTAGGTGTGCTGGAAAAATATCCTGTCAATCAAAGGCAGCGTATTATTTTCAGCTGGCTACACACCGGTAAGAAACGAGCAAGGTTCTGAACGCCCTCGCAGGTTCGTAACGCAAGATACGGCCAAGAAATGGCTTGGGCGCCCTGGAATGTAATGTTTGTATCAAAGCGGTCGCGGAGTTGGCATTCTGAGGCGCATATATGTCAGTGTTTTTGCGAATCGGAGTGAATGTCTGTCGAACCTCGCATTGAACAAAGGCACACACCCCCCCTTTAGAGTCTCGAACGACTTTTATGTTCTTGATTTGGGTGTGTTCCAAGAAATGCTCCATGAGCATCCTGGTGAGATCTCCTTGGTCTATATTCGATGGAAGACTTTAAAATTCGTTAGTAGACAGACACATATATAGACACTGTGAACCTACCTTCCAACAAAAACACTAGCGTCATGCGGTAATTTATCTTCTTTCTGTGTGGTGGTGAAGCTGGTTTCCGAGGCATCGTTGAGTTGCATAGTTGGAACAGTGTGTACGGGAGTCAACAGAGGAGCAGATGAGGGTAATGTGTCTAAGTGCGCTACTAAAGGGCGAGCGGGGTCGGGCAACTTGAACGGCATGGTAGATAGTGACCGATAGAAAATATGTCCAGGTTAAGGGGAAAGAGAGGAATATACCGTCATTGGATGTTACAAATGGAGCTGATGAAATAATCGGTAGAAATAAGCAAAACATCGACTATTCGAAATAATAGAGAGCGCACCTTGTTCTTTGTCACATCATTTAATCAATCAACCAGACAGAATGTCCAAGAGACGCGCTGATAGAATATTCGCGCCCCTTCAGCCACGTTTCGCGACCCCCGACGCAAACCGAAAAGACGTGCTCATGAGCATTAGAGGGGCAAAAGTATCGACGATCGAATCAACACTGCCTGATCCAGTCCGTCTCCTGCTTAGCTTGCTGTCATGTCACTTGCTCCTCATGGTACCTGGTCCCACTATATGTTCATCCCAACATTACCATGGAGCCTCAAAGCACGGAGAAAAGCATAAATAGCACCAAGAATGCGGCTCTGGCAAGACTACAAACTACAAGGTGAACCAAAAGACAATTCGTTCGATATCATCAGAGTAATATAATTTGGCGATCGCCTTCTGTCATCGAGAAATGGTTGGCTTCTCATCAATTTCCCAGCCATCAGAAGCGAAGACTTTACAGAGCCATTGGGGTTGGAGCCAGAAGTAATACCAGGGCAAATCTAAATTGCTATCCGGAAGGAAGCGTCCACCCCGCCAGCGATGGTGAGGTCTCCTTTATAAGGCAATCGGCGTCCGTATTAAGCGCACTGTAGGTGGCGGAAAATTGAGCCCTTCCCCGAGGACATACTTCCAGTGATTGGCACTTATGGAGAACCGGTTCCGACAGAAATCTTGCCCAGGACGACAAGGGAAAGAACCAACCTGGCCCATGGTATGTCCCGCCGAGGACGCCATCCACAGCAGATATGTTGACAGAATAGGCGACAGAGAGACCAATACGACTCGTTTTAGGCTCGCCATCGTCCAGTGGATTTGTGGATGTGTGTGAAGATCCAAAGCACGCACAGCAAGCCGATACTTATACTGAGGACGAGCACATGCTATGGAAGTGAGGTTGGTCCATTCTGATGGGTAGGCGATAGTCAGGTATTGTCACGATAATGGCCAGTAACGCTGAATATATCGCTGCACATAGATTGTCGATCGAAATCATTGACGCAGTGCCGCGGAGTCCTTTTCGAGTCGGAGCCGACGTCTCAACGTCCAACGGAATCAAGACCGCTGCACTGACTTTCCAAACACGAAAGTTGTAAGCAGACCAAGAGACGAGCTTAATTAGAAAGAGAGCCACACAAAGGCACTCGATATTTAGAGACAGGTGGACAAACTTAAGTTGCGAGTATAATGTCACATTTATGTCACGTCACTCCCTCCCAAAAATCTAAACCCAAGCAAGAATGTAATTTATCTTCCTTCTCTTCTCTCGAGCCATTTCTGCCCATTCTTTCGGCCATCTCGCTGAAACCCTCAAAAAATGTCTGATGATGGATACGGTGGAGGCCATGACGGCGCAGATGACTACGACTACGAGACAGGTCCAGGGCGAGTCTTTACATTCCCTATGACCCTTGGTTTCTTTGGTACTGAACGTCTTTTTAGGTTTAACGATGGCGCATTTGTGTGTTTCTTCTCCCTGCGGTAGCTGTGTGTATATGCTTAGCATGTGCTCGTTGGTATCAGGATGACAACTATGATCTTCTCGCAAATGACGTGCAAGATGGCGAGGCCCGTCCAGAGGAAACGGGCGAAGATGGGATGCCGGCTGAGGAGGTGACACATGGAGGTTTAAATGGAGCCGATGGTGATCAAGAAATGGCCAACGGCGAAGATACTACTGCAGGCGCAGGGATCACCGGCGAACGACAACCCAACAAAGTGCGTGTAACGACACCTTACCTGACCAAGTACGAGAGGGCACGAATATTGGGAACAAGGGCTCTACAAATTAGGCATGTCTTCGGATTATGTTCAAATTGGCATGCCGTCTAATGTTGTAAATAATTTGCATAGCATGAATGCGCCAGTTCTCGTGCCACTAGACGGCGAAACAGATGCCCTACAAATCGCAATCAAGGAGCTTTCGCAACGAAAAATTCCACTCATCATCCGACGGTATCTCCCTGACGGTAGCTTCGAAGACTGGAGTGTTTCCGAACTCATTACGGATTAAATACTTCATATTTCCTGCTTTTTTGATATATGTATTGCCCGATCCCTTCTAATTCACGCATTAATGCTAAGTAACCTTCGCATATGCAAGGTGTACAAATGATATTGATATAATATGGAACAAAAAGAAAGCGACGCTAAGGTATAATTTACAACGTTTAAAGGACAGTGAAGTAGACCGGTATATTGACAAGCACCAGGAGAAATTCTCAGTGCTCAAGGAGTTCCTTTGCTGAAGATCGCTTCTCTTTAGCCACTCTCTTCGCTGTTGGCCGTCGTTGTGATCGTTGGGTCTTCGGTGGCGCCTTCCCGGCAACCTTAAAGGGACGGGATTTCACCACAACAGATTCTTCGTCTCGCATGGAGAGATTGAGGACACTGATGTCCAATTTCGATGTATCGCCCACTGGGCGTTTAAATCGACCGTTTACTGAACAATGAGTCACATCTTTGCCCTCTACATCTTGCATTGATAAATCGCAGAGACTAATGTCCATCTTCGACTTTTCGCCATTGTCAGAAACCAGCGCGGATGGCTTATTAGTCTTCTCCGCGAAGAGCATCTTCCGTTCCCCACTAGGCATAACATGATGATGTTTGGATGTGGATTGACGTTTAGACGGACTCGATTCAACGTCATCATAGTGTGATGATTTCTGACGACGTTTGCTGGGAGAAAGGGGAGCAACAGGCTTTTCGTTGGCAGTGGGAGCTTTGGTGGTAGGTGCTGCCGAAGGAGGAGCGATATTCTCCCTTTGGCGTCCAAGCATTTTGGCCTTGGCAGCTGCTGTCGACGCCAAAGATTTCGTGGTCTTGAGACCTCCAAGCATCGACGTTTCCCCATCTGCAGCGACAAGAGTTTGTTGGACCTCCCAGTCGGAAGGTCTCATCTTCTTCCAGTCTTCTATAACTTTATCCGTCCAGCGATCCGTTTCTCCTGAAATATGGTAATCGATAATATCCGACCACTCAGAACCAGGGGCGGTTTTATTCACGAAGATAACTTTAGAAGGTCTCTTGGAACTCGAAGCGCCAGATGGAGAATGCGAGGAATGGATTGTGCGGGCGAAGTCCTTCACTAACTTTTTCAAGCCATGAACTTTCAGAGAGGTACCCATAATGATGAGCATCTCGGGTTTCTTGTTTAAATCGGCGGTGTGTATGGTTCCGATATCGTCTCCGAGCGGATGGCTTTCATCGTAGAGAACAATGCCAGGGCGAAGGGAACCAACGCGAATAGCACGCGCAGATCGAGCGACGCGAGCTTCGGCTGCAAGAATAAAAGACTAAGATTTAGAATCATGAAATTTTTAATCGACGTACAGCGCGAGAGGCACTCGGGGCATTCAGGAGCGCTGCCCCTGTGAAAGAGTTCAAGGTGTTCCTCGTTGCACGGATATTCTGCAGAACATGCCATGCATCGAACGCGATGAATATCGCCATGCAGTTGAACATTTCGAACGTCCTTTGTGCGAATCTTCGTTTTCCCTTTGCCATTCGACTTTGCCTCATGACAAGAAGAACCAAGGAGCCCGACCCGAGCTTCGAGTCCATCGATGTTTTGCGTATAAGAGCGTAACAATTTCTTTTTCGTGTCGAGCATCTTGATAAAATGGTGGGTTGCTGTGGGTTCCGCCGCATCAATGGATCTCTTGAGTTGGGATATGAATGTGTAGAAAACGGCAGTGGAAGTCGGATCCCGAAATAGAGATGCGTCGAAAAGGTCGCGCCCTTTCAACACGACATCAGGATATTGTTCCTTAACCATGGCGTACAGGCCATCAGAAGAGCGGAAGTCCTAAAACACGGTTGGCGAGATTCTACGTCTATAGCATGTATTTGAACATACCGGGATGCCACACGAACACGAAATACCAGCCCCAGTCACGACGACAATTTTTTTGCCTTTGGCAATGGAAAGAGAGATATCGGAGAGAGCGCGCCGTGTATGAGAGTCTGTGGCTGCAGCATCAAGGTCGAGCGTTACGGTCATTGTAAGAGTGGAAAGCAAAGCGAACGTTCTTTGTGAATTTCGAAACCCTCAAATCAAAGTCAACATTCAGGGTCGATTATTATCCATTGTTTGTTCTCCGTCGCGTCGCGCTTATCACGTGTTACGCGTCAGAATCATTAATTACTGCCGACGCGTATTAAGTACCCTAATAAAGCTCGGTCACAATAACAATCACCTCCGGACTTCGCGTTCGGAAGAGGGAGTGCGCTCCAAATATCTAATGGCACCACTAGGCGAGCAGGTTGATTTGGTAATCGAATCAAGCGTCTTGAAAGCTCCAAATTGTTCCTGCGGAAAATTCAAGCCGTTGTTATAAATCGTTTCGTAGCCAGACATACCGTTCCGTGGACGTGATTGAAGTACCAGACTTCCGAGAGCACAGTGCCATTAGTCGTACATCCAAAGTAGGGCACGCTTCCTGTCTGGGACTTGATAGCGTTTTGGAGTTGAGTAAGTGTGTATGTTGTCGTGTTCGACGGAGTAATGCCTGCGCTGTGAAAGTGTTACTCGCGAAGTTGAGACGGGACAACGTAAGTTGCGACCTACGCAGCTAACATGTCAAAGGTCGGGAACTGGTGGAAGGCCCTGACAACAGCGTCAAAGAAATCAATGACATCCTGGTGCTTGCGGTAGTTTGGCCCATAGCATGCGACGTCGAAAGTCGACGTGCATGTTGCATGCTTCGAAAACTTGATGTTCCTCGTGTCATTGTGGATTTATTCTTTTAAAAGATAACCTCACCTCATGGCCCCAGAAATGAGAATTGGGTGATCCCTGGCTAACCCAGAAATTGTTCACTGTTTTCATGATATCAGTAAGTATTCTAAACTACAGATAATATGTAACACTCACTGTATTCGAGCAAGTCTTCTCTTCCAAAGGCACTGATAAATGTATCAACACCTGGTCCAGTATATGGCGGCACAACAGTGCCGTCAGGAAGAATGGCTGGGGATGGCGAAGGATCAAATTGACGAGAGAGATCGCAGTATTGTTCAAATGACCTGAATCAAGGAAAGTCAGCAAGTTTTACTTTGAAAGCAGGGTAGAATATGATGCGCACCCATCACAGTTGTCCGGCCATAGTCCATGAATAGTCCAGCTGTCTTTTGGTAACTTCTGCCCTTGCTTTTCCAAACCGGTATATGTATCCCAAAATTGCGTCTGCAAAACTAAGCCGCCTGGCGTAGGGGAGCAACAAGTATTCGTGATGACCGTCGTATTTTCGCACGAGAAGAAAGATGGCCCAGAGACACAAGCAGAGAGGTCTGGGAAAGTATTTGGGACGGACACTTGGCCAGGAAATGCGAATCCGGCTTTCACAAGCCCGATAAACGAGGCTAGTAAAGCGAATTTTGCAGTAGACATTGTTGGTTGGCGAGGTTGTAAAGATCGTCTTCCTCGCGGTCGAGCTGACCAAAGTCAGCCCACGAATAGGCTCATTTTATGCACAGCGAACCAACAAAGGGTGTAAAGCGTAGACAGCGAACCATGTGCACGAATGGAAGCGTCCATGCGCATGAGCCCCGGTTAAATATGCTTGGCGTGTATAACCGTCCATTTTTAGATCCCGTTCATTGTGAACACACGGGGCACATCACAAACGTGCAGTAGCGAGCAGCCAAGTAAGAAAGATAGGTAGATAAAGCGCAAGAATCGTGGGCCAGCAAGAGGAGCATTTGATATACACAAACGAGCACAAACGTTGCAACGACAGAGACTTCAGTTATTAGTACGCGAAAGCGCCAGGGCGGAGCTTTCGTCAGACAGGGGCGGCAAGTTTCACAAATAAAAAAGTTGGCTTAGACATCGGCCCATCCACCTTCGTCCAATTTGTAGGATGCCTCGCTTTCTGGTCGGTCAGGACTATCAACAAGTTTTGCAACTCGTTCCTCAGCCCGACCTGAGTACATGTAGAACATTTCATCAGCGGGACGCGACTGTCACGTCTATTCTCATGTCGCGGCGTACCTTTACGAAGAAACAATCTGGTGGCAGATGCATGTGAGAGGATATGACCTCCGATGGGTTTTAAAGCTCCTCCAGCGACAAAGGTCATCGTCGCACCAGGGTCAGCTGTTAGGGAATAAAAATCTACCTGCCAAAGAACAAACATATATACGTACACTGTACCTGATTTGTGAGCAATATTGCAATCTAGAAAAAATAGAATTTAGTTCGACCATGAAAAATAAGAGATAAAATCCTAGACGTTATACTCCTCCGAAAGCTTGGTCAACTTTGACAGCATCTGCATTTACTTTCAGAGATATTCTCTTTACTCCTTGAGTGCAACTAGTAGACTACCTGTGCAAGCTAGAAGGGTGTTAGTTGGGTTATATCGATTCTTCAAAGATCTTACCTTTTGCTGGCGTTCACTTAATTCACCCCTGCCCGAGTAATCCACGCGGAAGAGTGCCATGATACTGTCAACAATCTTGAGAAATATTTGTATGCACTACAAGATAAGAGGCAATGGACTGGACATACAAGAAGACGGAAGTCTTTATCTTCAGCGAACCGTAGAGAACATTCGTTGATGAGCTCCATCTGGAATGCTATAAGAGTCGGTCTATAATTGGGTTGGAAAAGCTACTGCACTTGATGCTCGCTATTGAACGCTCGCGCTGAAGAGAATGTAGGTTCAACACGAGCGTAGCAAAGAAGGTTGATGGCACCACACCATAGAGAATGTTTTCAAGAGCCATATTCCCGTCGACACCAAATCTGTCCGCAATGGAGCGAATTCGATCCGGACGAAATGTCCCTGAAAAGACTAGTCAGATCCACAAACCAGAACCGGGCGCGTAAAATTACCTTCCGTATCTATGTATGCGACCTGTGGTGAACGTTAACCTTAATAGCGTCACTGACGAAAGGAGTTTGAGCGATACTCACTTTGCCAGAAGCACCTCCCAATTCGGGAGGGAGTTGAGCAACAACGCTCATGGTATGCGCAAGTTGCGTTTTGCCAGTGCGAAATTCGCCATAAACTATGGCATATTAACTGTGTGAGATCTTATCAGAGATGCAGAACATACCTTCAGAGATGGACTGCGACATCAGACCACCTGAACGAAGGTAAGTTTCGTACGATTTTTTTTTCTTTCAACCAAAGACTCACCCCCCAAAATGCCGTCCACCGATTTGCTTCCTGTGCTGATAATATTTACTCTTTTGCGCTTATCCTGTATTTCCACGCCAGTCGCGAAGGAAGAGCCCTGTGAGAATTGTCAACATTTCGAAGAGATCAGGCAAGTCGATCGTGTTGACCAGCATCTTATGTGCTGCCTCCTGAAGCAACAAATTATCAACTTTCTGGAACAAAACAATGGCATAGGAGTCTTACTTTGATCTTTTCGACTTTCGCTTCGGACATACCCTAAACCGTTACGTTACGTCTTAGGATAGGGTATAAAAAGTGAATATATGCGTCATGCCGACCTTGATCTTCAGCATCTGGCGGCGGGTCGTCATGCTCACGCCAAAGACCGTGTTAATGGCAGCAGACTGGCAGCAATGTTCAGTGTACATTCCTTAGTATTGTTTACAGAACATACCTTCAGCTTGAGGATATCCTGCACGTTAATACCCTATAAATTTGGAAGAAATGCAACATTGGTAACATTCGCATATATGCATAAAGAAAACAATTTTTGCAGACTAACATGTTGTTGGAGTTCATCAACCGTGTCGAAGAATTGGACCTTTGTACTGGTGTCAAAAAAGCGAAATGCCAGATCGAAGTTGAGTGAACTTGCCTCTTCTTCTTCTCCTGCGCTAGGGCTGGGAGGTCGAGACTGTGAAACAGAGGCAAGGGAAGGCGCGCGTCTTGGAGGCATGTCAACAAACGGAAGTTATAGACAGAAGAAAGATGTTAGTAGACGAGACCAAATCTTTGCCAGAGCGTGAACAGAGTGAAGGAGGTTAAACTTGGGTTAAACGGGACGCGGGACGCGTGAAATATAAATAGTTCACAAGAGCTGACCAATATACATGTGTAGGGCCGGTAGGTGCTAAAAATAAGACTACAAACCCAAGTCGATATGGAGGAGGCTACAACACAGGTGCTTTAGCGAACGGAGACGGGGCAAAATTGTCGTATTTACCGGTATATGTTTGTGACTGAACAATAAAATCAAGACGAAATCCCTCAATCCGCATCAACAACCAAACCACTTCTTCCTCGTTTAATCCTGTCTTCCAAACCGCCCACGCCTCCGAAGACTCGTTTCTGTTCTTGGCTCAGGAAGCCAGACATGCCTTTCGACTTCGCCCTCGCACGCTCATCGGCTTGCAGCTCGGCTTTCTCCTTCTCCAATAAGGCTGCAAGTCGTTTCTGTCTGTCTTCAGACACTGAGTTGGCATTCGATGTCATGGCAGCAAGGCGGGCGGCGCGGTCTTCTTCTGCTTTGTTGTTGCTGTGGCCATTCCCATTAAAAGAACGAGGTGGAAGACCGTTGGAAGCACGCGGCGGCGGCGGCGGCGATCGCTCTGAGCGGAAACGCTTAGGAGGTGGGCTTCTTCGTCGAGGACTGGGGCTGCGAGAGTGTTTGCCATGGTCCAAGTGTCGAGAAGGAGGGGAGTATCTTGAAGGTCGATCGTCTTCGCGCTTATAAGATGTCGAACCAGTACGATAACGTTCCTCAGAGTCACTCCTGGAATCACGTCTCGGACTTCTACTTCTGGTGCGACCTCGACGAGGTTCCGGCCCCTGATAATATCCTCTAGACCCCTTTGAGTGGTAATCGCTTTCGTCACGTCGTCGAGAGGGTCCAGGTGAACGCGATCGAGAGGAAGAACGGTAACGAGGGCTCCTAACACGGGGTAAGCGATGTCGATCGTCGGATAAGGGAGAGCGGTCTCTGTCAATCCTCCTGCCTGACGGACTGAGAGTCCGAGAGTTTCTGTCCCTATGGTGCCTGCGTTCGTGCTTCATGCGTTTCCTTTCCTCTTTCTCTCGCTTTTTCTCCTTCTTAGGCTTAACCCCAAGCTCTTTTTGCATTTTAGCCAATCGAAGGGGGTTGGAAAGCAAGGCCTGATATGCAGCCTGCTCTTGCTGTTTAATCGCCAACAGAGGATCTTCTCTTATCTTTGAAGCAATGTCGCGAACGCTGTTGGCATTCTGAACGGCAATGAAGTTTTTGTGGGCAGCTCCGACCTACACATATAACGTTAGAAGGCTGCAAGTCACAAGATAACAATATAACGCACTTTGTCATTCTCGTCGGCTGTTAGCATCTTGTCCACCCGTTTCTTTCCAAGAAGATAGTCTTCCAGATCGTTTGGATTCTGACTACTCCCTGTAGCAGGAGTGGCATACATCCATTCTAACTTCTCGGTTCGTTTCTTTCCCGTCTGTTCTTCTTGAAGTCGCTGTAGTTCCTGAAGTTGCCTTTCCTCCTCCTTTTCCTTTCGCAGCTGATCAAGTTTCTTCTTCTCTTCGAGCTATTGAGATAATCAGTAAAGAGACAGATTTACATAGAAAGCATTGACTCACAGATTTCTTTTCCTCCAACCACACCCTCTCCTGATTCTTCAGGAGCAGGGGATGCCAGCTCTTCTTCATGTTAAGATCTCCGCCTCCCATTTTGATAAGATTGATGGAGTAAAGTCAAAGAAAGCTTTCTGGAGTCGCAACAAGCGACGAGGCAAATGGAATGAGGAGAATGGGGAAGGAGGAGGGTGCCGAACCAACATGACTAGAAACCTGCTTGTGCATGTTTGGCTACACCCATTGTTAGCACGTGACCTCATTTCCGCATGCTGCAGGCTCTGCCACTAGCTGCCACTGCCAGTGCCACATTCCACTGCAGCATAGAAGCGACAGCACTTAGTGTTTCCTCTCCGTTCTATCTTGAGAGACTACTCATTCCATGTCGCAATCAACAGCGCAGAATGGGGATGTCGAACACGGGGATGAAAATGCTCCCTATACTCCCACAACCTACGAACCCCCAGCAGTGTCAGTGCACTCTGTACGCTGCGCTTCGTATTGTAAATTCATGAGGATGGTTTCAGGGCTACACGGTCAATATACGCCCTCACTCGTGGCGAGATTACAAGAGGCGTAGCAAATCGCTTTGTCCACTCGAGGACATATATCTTCCTCTACTTGGGAATGGCAGCTTTATCCGTCACAACGGTTGTGCTTAGCTTGACCGACGGGTGTCCAGGGCTTGCATTTTATATCCTGGAAATTATAATCAACACTGCCATGATTTTAGAAGTCGGCGTACGTTTCGTCGCGTTGGGGAAGGTGCGCGATTGCTTTATTCTACATCTACGAATTTTGAAGTTGTTCAATTTGCCCTCTGCACCTTCGTAGCAATTCTGGAAATCTCCATTCAATACAGTGGACCTCATCCTCACTCTCTTCTGTGCCCTTACTTTGGTGGTTCTAGCTTTTGCCAAATGTGGAGCTGGTAGCAAGGAAGAAGAAATTCTTGACACTCTTTTACTCGTGGCCCGAAACGTTCTCCAGTTTGGACGTCTGGCAGCCGTGATGAGGCAGTACGTTGTAGCCCCACATGTTTCTTATCCTGTCTAACTTTGATTGTTCAGATCTGGCCAATCAATATTTTCGAGACCGAAGCCGATTGACATCAACGCTGCGCGAAGAGCGGGATTTGTAGACCTCGAATTCGAGAGCGACGACGAAGGGGATGCGGAGTTGAACAGACCGCTCGTACGCAACTCTGTTTTGTTTGATGCTCAGAACGAACGCCGTCAGGAAGAACAAGAACAGCAGCAGCAGTTCACAAATATGCCTCGGGCCGCACAAGCGGTTCGCGATAGAGATGCAGAGGATGTTTGGGCGGAACTAGGTTGAGCACATTGTTATATTTAAATGATTGGACATACTTACTGGATCTAGTGTAACACCTGGTAATGAGATGGAGTATATGTATGGAGAATGGTTCTCCCGTTCAGTACACGGTATACCGACAATGAACATACCCACGAGGGGTCAAAAATGACTCGGCCACGCTTGATCCAGACTTTCGCGAAGTTTGTACGGCCTTGTCGGCTCGTCTGATGGAAGATATTCTCGGGCCTGGAACAGCTACGCGGGTAGTTGTAGATGAAAGGTTACGTCTCTGACTGATGGGGTGTCAAGAGAAAGGTAGGAGGAGTAATAAATGAAGTACTTGAAAAAGTTGGAGGTGAATTATTGGGTGAATTGATGGGAATGAATGAGTGGGTGAAACGCGATATGTACCACGCAGGTGGAAAAAACGATTGCTTTGGAGACGGGAGCGGGAGCTATAGGCTATCGGATTCGCTCAGGGGCGGAGGTTACCTGAAAGGAGATAGTCAGGCAACATTTCTCAAGGCTCACTTGGTTTTCCGTAGCAATTGGGTCGGTGTGCTCTCTCTGTAACTCATCACACTCCTTCACAGTTTTGTACATGCTACTGTACTATATTCCATAGCTTCCCCTATGCCAGCCGCCTTGTCACCCGGCGAGCCCTCTGCACGCACATGGTGGTCCCTTTCGAAGGCTCCTAGTTCTAAAGACCTCCGTCAGGCATATGCTCAAGAAAAATCCGCGTCTCGTCCTCCGTCGCAGGGCAAGTCGGGCAAACTAAATTCATTTGCGTCAGCTATTGGATTCAAATCCAAGAAGCTTTCTCCTTCCCTTGCAATTCAAGACCCTCCTGCCACGATTAGCCATCTTGTACCCAGTCCAACTACCACCACTCCTACCTCTCCTGTTTCCAATACTACCCGACCCCCATCAAAGTCGGTCTCATCCACGCGCTCAAGGGTTGACTCTATCGAACCCAGGACTCCTGTCTCCGACTTTCAACGGGAAAGACGACACTCTCTTTTAACCCTATCCGACACAGATCCATTCGCTGGCCGTCCAATAATTGCCGTACCCCTACCCCATCTTCCTTCTGATTCCAACCGCTTATCTGCATATTCAAACACCTCTGTAACCGACTTCGCTCAGAAGA
>JADNRV010000594.1:0-23189 GCA_015499995.1 Flammula alnicola
TCTCGAAATTCTGCCTCCACTCTACACCTACTTCAAGAAGTTGACAAAACAATCGGAAGCCTTTCTAGCAGGGGCGATGCAAATGCTTGGAGGCGATGAATCTGAAGGCGAGGTAGACGAGGTGGTCATACAAGGGACATCCCTTTGTGGCGACATTATAGCGGCGCGAGACGATTTGGAACGAGCCATTGCCGTCCTAGGTCATCCTTCCACCAACGCCGACCGTGACAATCGGGTGCATGAGGCAGACACCTCTACTCATACCCGCCGCCAAAAAAAGGCAAAGGCCGCGATGTATCTATTCACGTCGACAAGGTCTACGAAGAAGTGTGCGAGAGCCTGTCTTTCAAGCATGTGTCACTAGCAGAGGATGCCACCACACCTGCGACCGGATTGCATTACGCCAACTATAACTACGCCAGCTGTTAACCCAGACCAAAGCTCGACTCGTCAACCCAAAAGCCGCCTTCACCTTTTGAAGGAGTTAGCGGTGACAGCTACAAGCTTACCTCCTGGTGTATGGGTTCGAGTCGATGAAGTTCGCAATGACGCGATGTGAGTACGTCCCGCTCTTCATGCACTGCTTCTTCATAACAATGATCCGATACCTGCAGTAAAGTCATGATCGCAGGACCTGAAGGCACGCCTTATATGGGAGGATTATTCGAGTTCGACTGCTTTCTCCCAATCGAATATCCTAATACGCCGCCACTTATGCATCTAAGAACCACTGGAGGGGGTGCAGTAAGATTTAACCCAAATTTGTACAACTGTGGTAAAGTCTGCCTTTCACTCCTTGGAACCTGGCCTGGTCGGTAAGTCGTAATTTCTTTCATTTGCCTGTTATTATTTTTGACAACGAGTAGCCCGGAAGAACAATGGTCTCCAAAGTCTACGCTCCTTCAAGTGCTCGTAAGCATCCAAAGCATGATACTCATAGATGCACCCTATTACAATGAGTACGTAGTTATTTGATCCGATAAGGTTTATGAATCACGCTGCTAACCTTGTGTTTCCTCTGACCTCAGACCCGGTCATGGTCAAGCTAATGTGAAAGCTCCTGTCAGCGTCGCCTATAATCGTAACATTTCATTGCAAACAGTGAAATGGGCCATCGTTGATTGGTTGCAAGATCAACATCGTAATGGAATCTGGAAAGTACGTACGCCCTTTCATTTTGGAAGAGCTCTAAACTGATTTATTGAACAACATTTGTAGGATGTCATCGCATCGCACTTTACCATTCTACACGACAAAATTCGTCAGCAGTAAGTATTACTTTGCCTAATCTTTACAGCCTTCACCTGATGCTTCGTGTAGAATTGTTGAGTGGAGTGCAGCTGATCCTTCGATTCGATCGTACCCTCAATCGACTCAAAACTATAACAATTACCACCCTGGCTTTCAACCTCTTCAACCCAGCAAAAGCTCTGTGGCAAAAGGCGTTGACCTCCTCGAGGAGTTTGATAAGGGTACGAAGATAATTGAATCTTGGAAGGTTGGAGATGAAGAGTAGGCTAACGACCTGTCCATCGAGTTTACTAACATAGCTTGTCGTACACACAATCTCGTATGACTCTCCAGAATCATTCACAGATCCATTTTAGCCATTCTGCAAGCGAATACCGTGGGCCTTGAACCTCCGGTAGCACCAAGAGTGTCGGTTATAATTTCGGAGATTTGTCAATTCCTCTGCTGCATTGTCAAAAGATCTCAAAGGTAGAAGCTTAGCAAAGCTAGCCGCGATCTATCCCAAAGTTCACGAGTTAGAATTGGACTGAGGGCCTCCGATAATGTGACGGCAAGCCAATCTCGTACTAATCATAGCTTCCGTCGAGTTCGCTGACTTCGAAAATTACGCCGGATCAACAGACCAGAGGAGAGAGAGATCTGAGCGGCACCCTTGAGCAGAGGTAGAAAGTCCCACCTTGGTCCCATATTGTCTTACGGCCAAGTTAGATGGGTTTAATTATGACCTCCTGTTCTTGCTATTGTGGGGGTCATATACCCCGTTCTAACGCAGAATATGGCATTAGAGTACAAGGTTAAGCTGCACTCGTCGTCCACGAGGCAGGAGGATGACGGCAGTGTGGACAAGGCAAGCTCAGCCACAAGGACGGGACTGATCTCGAAACTGACGCCTTGCTTGTTCCTGCAGTCATTAGAAGCATAGGAGACGATAGACGAGCTCTTCTTGACGTGTGCCCGGCGAGCATGACTTCCTTGGAGATGTCCAATGTGGACCTTGTGAACCTTCCTTTTTCTCGACTGCTCACTTCTCATTCTTCGCAACACAGGGCTGTGTGAGATGAAGCGGCCTCCAAGGGTCTATATCTTTAATGGGGCGAGAGCTGGATTCGTTAAATAACATCCTGCGCCTCCAACCGCTGGAATTGCACGTCACGTCAATTCTACTACGGTGTCATTTCTCTGCGCGCTCATATTCCCGAGTCCGCGTCGGAGTGCTTCACGTATGTCGTCCTTATGTCCGCGCACTTATGGTATAGCAAAGGGTACTTACGTCGGGTTGCCGCCCAGGTTTTTCAATACCCACATACCATGATGCCCCCAAGGACTCACGCTATTTCCATTTCAAAGCCAACGCTCATGCACGCCTCTCTCGCATATTTGTCTCCAGAGCTCCAGACGATGGACTACGTCATACGTAACGCGCACACCATGTCAACTCCCGGCAAAGTCACCTTACCTACCGAAGTCCTCATCATCATCCGGGGATGGTTATTCCCGACAATCACAGCCCAACTCATCAAACAGTCGGCGGTCGCGCTTGTTTCATACGAACAATCATTGCGCGACCTGCTTTGTCCTGATTGCATTTCATACAACCTCGACATATATGGGCCAGACATTTGGCAGTGGGAACAATTTTCCGGAGCGTGCGCGTGCGCGGCGTCGGCCGAGGCCAACGACAATCCCACTGCGTATCTAAATTCGATTGCACGCGCTAAGCACGGTCATTCTATTTACCAAAGCAGGACGACGCCTGGAGCAGGCATCCTCAATCCCAAACAATTTGCAGACGCAGAACACTGGCTCGAGTCCCACCTATCACGCAAGGCGGCTTTACGAGTCAAATGCCGTGGACTTGGGCAGTCAGCAGATTCGGCGACTCGGCCAGCGCCGACGACCGACATCTGGCACGTCGTGGCCTCCGTGCTTCGAGAGTTTAAATGCGAAGCTATTCGCGAACCAGAGGACGGAATGCGCAGCCATAGCCACGTCAGAAGAGGTCAATTCCATTTCAAACGCGACTTTGTCCAAGTCGTTCCTTTGCAGATGAGTCACGAGCACGCGTCGAGCCTGGAAGTGACCCAAGAAGAGCTGGACTGGCGCGCTCAAATCACATTGCACCTCGTCACAAGGGAACTTGGGCTCGTTATGGAGTACGAAGAGGCGTTCGGCGTACATGGACGCCATATAATCCCACCCACGCGGCGTCTCCGATGGCCAAGCGTATCGAATTCTTGCTACAATGGCCAAGGCTTGGTGGACGTCTTCCAAACATTGCTCCGCATTCTCGTTTCTCTGACTGCGGCCTGCCTCTCCGCTCCTATCACTTTGACCACAGTCGCACTCACCATCCTGTGCTTTTACTCGCGTCCAAGGGCCCTTCGAATTATCTGAATCTATCACGTCGTCTTTCGGAAGATAGAGCATCTCTTCCTCGACTTCCATGGATGGCTCAGCAGTTATTCCTTCAGTTATAGACATGAAGCTTCATTTTTCTTACATACCCGCGCATCGTTCGACTCTCTTCACTATCGGCAACTTTGATGGTTTAGAATTACAGTCACCCTCGCAGTCACGAGGCGCTCATCCGGGCCTCAGGCCTTATTCAAGTTATTGTCAGCGCTCAGGGGTTATATGTGCCGCGTCATACGCGTCATTGTAGGATGTCATTATCATTAGTTGCGCGTGTGCCATGCGCCACATACCGTAATAGGCCCGTATGACCCCTTTCAGCCCCTCCTTGAGGTCCACATTTCAGCGCTCAGCCGTCGTCACCACGAACAAGACAAATCCACCATCGCGATTACCATCACTCGGCACAAGAAGCGTCTTCATCAAGCTTCTGACGCATCGATTCTGGAAAACACCTAGACCCAACCTGACCCGAAGTACCTGTACATCGTGATCGACAACCCACTCGTTCCATACCTTGCAAATTTCCAAACGACTGTCCATCACTGTCGCGTCTGAATCAACTGATACATTATGGACTCTATCAGGAAGTGGCTCCTTTATCGCTTAGAAGTAAACAAAGCACTGTAACATTTATGATGGCAGAAGGACTCTGGTCGTCATTGACAATGGCAATGCACTGTGGGAAGCCAGAACAGGAATATGTCGTGCCGAAACAGCAAAGTTTAATTTTAGACACTAATATTTGGCGTATACCCTTTCTGGTGTTTTGATTGCACCGTGAATTATTGTATTAAAACGTAAATTACTAGTGCCCATACAAACGCCAAGGTCTGATGTCAGAAAACAGGGGGAGTTGGTGTCCCTGTCAGACCCTGAAATGTGCTGTATCTGAACACCAATATTTCCTGTCTTTGTCGAACATCTCGATGTAGTGTGCACGACAACCGTATTATTTGTTGTTCTCACTGAGTGTGTGATAACTGTCTTCATTTAGTTCTTTACTCAGATTTATTTTTCTCTGCATCTCAGTAGACGTGCGCTTAACGATAACTTGTCCTTTATTTAGTAAGCACGTCACAGATATTTCCGAGACTGCACTATGAGTAATGACAAGAAGAGTATTAATGGGATTGTGGTACAATAGTAAGAAAGTGGGATGATATGAATAGTGGGATGATGGTATTAAATAGTGGGATTGAGAGGAAAGTGGGATGAGTTGTGTCGATATTGTCGTGCTGAAGTTTTCCATCCCCTGGGCCCTGCGGCACAATGCCGAGTGATGCCGGAGCCCGACATCGATTTTTGCCACACGTGATTTTGTGGCAAAACACGATGTCGGGCCCCGGCAACCCGGGCCGTTGCACGGAACAATGTTCTTCGATGCGCACAATATTCCACACTGATTCCACAGAGTTGTCTAGTTTATGTGTCACTCAGAAGCATGCCACAAGGTGACTTGATTCTGCGGCTTGCCGATCTCACTATTGAGAGTCCACTATCGAGTTCCAATTTAATTTTAATACAATATAGGTATAATCCCATTAACACTTTAAGTACTAAGTAGTATAGACTCTATCCTACTCAATTTCTATCTCATCCTCATAAATATCTGTAAACTCACATTTACCAATAAAAAATTGTACAAGTCTTTCTACAATGACAATACTGTCTCATAATGACAAGGGACACTGTGGTAAGGTGGGCCACACCTGGGACGAGCGTCGAGAACCCAATTCTTGTCGAAGTCCGATGATCACGTGATTCATGGGATCTGCATTCTGCGGCCTGCCACGTCATAGCCACTTTCCTCTTTCACCTTCCCCGCACCCCGTACCCTCCGCACACCCACTACCATTGTCTTCCTCCACCACTGTCGCCCAACACCGCATCAGCTCACGAAACACCACAGCCGCCACAGCCGCGTCATCCGCACCGCGGCCAATGCAGGTCCCACATACGCTGACGAGCACAACAGCTCATCATCACCGTTACGCGTCGTGAGCATGCCACACCACCACGACGGTAACAGTTCAAGTTGCAAGGGAGCAGAGGGCCTGATCCGCCTGGAGGAGAGCCACCAGGTAAGTGGCCACCCCCCCTCAATATCTAACACGGACACCCATCTCCGTTTTCCAATGAACCATCCCATGTCATCACAGATGACACATCCCACGACGGCAATGACGAACAGCTACTAGGTACGTGGCGAACCACGTCTCAAGGTGCTACCCCCCTCCACCCTCTTTTTCGTGCAGAGAAGGGCTCGTGGTCGCCTCACCTCATTCCCCTCCTCCGACACATGAACGGTACCAAAGCCACCCACCCCTCACTGACCATGTGTACCCTGCCCGCAGCTGCCGTGTAACCCCCACAATGACACGATAAACACACCGCCGAGCTAAAAACCGCACAAAGCACTGCCGCCAGTGCTAAATATGCCGCTTGCCCATGGCACCGCCAAGGTGCGACGAACGGGCTAGCCGCCACTGAGGCCCAGCGACGCAATGTGCGAGGTAAGTACATGCCCGGCCCATTCTCTTGCAAGGTGCCGCTGACCATTGCTGTCCCTTATTTCAGACAAAGAAGGTTTCGAGGTCGCCACCACATCCTCGTTCAGCCGACACCGCCCCCAAGGATGCTAAGCAATGCATCCCCCCATGGACAGGGTCTGCCCCATGAGCGCGGTGGCTCCAAACAATGGAGCGCTGATAAAAGTCACCATGTATGTGGCACTCTCGTTGCTCACCATATTCCCCCTTTTCAGTATGTCTCTGCTTGTGTTCTGCAAGTAGTACCACTGCTACTCACCCGTAGAATTACCGCTCTCTCTATCCATGTAATCCAGTAGTAGAATTTAATATATTTAATATTTTATAGTGCAATGAATACCATTATTCGGAAAGCAAGAAAAATGAGTGTATTGAAAACAGCCGTGATTGGTGTGTCTTGAATTCCATAAGTTACTGCTTCTTGAACGCCATAAATTGCTGTTGTGGAACACCACTATTTGGTGCAAATTTGATAAAATTTCACACCACACTGTAGTGCTGAACAAACACCAGACATTGGTGTTTGCCGCACAGGAATGATTGGCGTTTCGCAACAGGAGACATTCCTGCATATTCTTCCCACAGTGAATGCATCGATGTCGACATGGACATGCAAAATTGAATCCGGGGCAGAGGACACCCGGTGCTTATAGAATTCGAAGAAGAGTCCTAGTCATTTTGTTTTAATGATATGCCTTACTACCTCCTACCAGTACCGTCTCCATATCAAAGGAAGCTCACTCATAGTAGGCAGACTTGGTGACGAGGAAGGACGAGGAGACTCGTGAGCTCCATAGTGGTAACGTCAATCATTAGCATTCCTTCATCCAGCTTCAGGAGCTCGAAGGTGAGATGTTGAGAATTTGAGAATTCGAAGCTCACCTCGACGGACCTGACTATCAGGAGACGTTGGTAAGTTATGCCATGTAAGCATCGTCGCCAGGAATCAAGACCATTCATCCACGAAGGCGCCAATAGGCAGAGGCCATATGGCGCTTCAGAGTCGATACTCATAACGAGCGGCACGGGAGGTATATAACATATAGGAACAGGCTCTGACCTGCAGGGCCCCGCGACGATCCCCCTTAGGATCCCGGCAGCCGGTCGCGGCCTCTGAGTTTCTCCCACCTAATCCTGCTGGGCAACGAACGGGTCTCCTTCAAGTTCATAACACTGTACATGCGGAAGTCCAAAGCCATGAGACTGTGTTGGAGATGACAAGATTACTACAATCACAACATCTGCATTGAGAAGGCCTTTATACTGTGCACACACAAATGCATGGAGAAGCTTGCGAGCACGAGCCTTTCAGTACCTGTAAATTCAATCAATGGCCTTTTCTTAGTTCTATGGTCGAAATGGAGTCGACCGTGGATTCGCCTACTGTGACTTGGTGGTTGTCCGCCTCACAGAAGAGCCAGAACCTGATAAAATCGACCTGATGGGCATCATCGTCTGCTGCAATTAATCCAAGGTTGCCTCTGGAACGCTCAAGTAGAAAAAAATGACGTACTAGTTAGTAATTGGATACGAAACCTCCCATCCTCATACAAAAACCTCTAATCATTCTTTCTGTTATACACTACATCATTGAGAGTCGAGACGAATATCTAGTACGCGGGTAAGTGTACATATTCTCTGGCCACCCACGGAAAATCTATACCTCCAACAGATCTTGCAACTCCCCACACCCGTCCCGCGGGCAATGGTGCATTTCCGACCGCCCAAAGTCAAAAAACTTGAACCCTTCCGCGGTCTGCGCCACGTTCCGTGGTTCAAGATCACCGTGCGTAACACCCAAAGAATGTAGTGTCTTCACCGAGTCGATAAGCTTTTTCCTGAAAAGTTCAAGTCAATGAATTAGGTCTGACAATCCATAACGAGATGCCTCACCATTCTGTCGCACTCATGTCCATCTTTACGTCGCTCCAATCCGAGCCATAGACTTCCTCAAGGCTGTCTCCGACATTCTCAAGCAAGAAACCAAACCAGCCACCGAGAGGCCTCTGGAACATCCCATAAAACCTGGGGATGAGGGAACAGTCCTTAAGCGCCACCTCATACATATAAAGTTCACGCAAAACCATGATCGAGTGAACTTCTGACACGAGCTTCATGATGCACAACCTATCGTCACCTTCGACACGGCATGTGTATATGCTGCTCCATCTACTCGTCTGAATCTGTTCGACGAGAGTCACCGTGTCAACATTTGTTGAGGGAATGCGGGGAGCACGAAGTAAGTTCCGCGGCTGCAGGGGGGATGGTGAAAGCGATTTCGTCAAGGAAATGGAGCCCTTCACTGCTGGCGTGTTTTGTACCTCTGAAAGGAGTTGAGGGGGCTGACGAATCACAGATATACGATGTACGTCGGTACAGTTCAACCACGGATGCTGCAAAATCATCTAGCAAGATGTGTCAGTAATCTTCTGCCGTCGGATAAAGGAAAAACACGTACAGCGTTCGTTGTGACTCGAAGAAAACATTCAGGGATACCGCTTTGCTCAGCTTGCTCCCCGCCGGTAGTCTTCTCATTGTCGCCGACACTTTCATCATCTTCCTCAGCTTCATCTGCGTCTGGTATCGTGTCCAACCGCAGAAGCTGGGAGAGAGCAGCAGGCGGGCTCTTGACACTGTGACCAGGAATTAGATTGGCACATAGCATAGCGACAAGTATGGCAAGGAACGGCTCGGGTTTTATCTTAGCCTGAAATGGCGTTAGTTGTTCCTTTGTATTGGGAACCGGAAGGGTCTCATTCTGAAGCTTGAAGACAGGCGAAAGAAGGAGCATTATTCCTGGACGAGAGGGGTCTGTAGAGCTTACTACAAACGACAGGTAAGACTAAAAGACGGGGCGATGAGGAGAGGCGCACCGCGTTGTGCAGCGATCGCGAGATATCCAGCGAAGAAAAAACCATACTCCGCTTGTGCAGTAGCCATCTGCAGCGCAAGCTGCATTGTGTGAGATAGCGGCCTCATATGATACTCGATGAACACTCACTTTCACGACCATGGCCTTGGGACCAGTTTGCTTCTGAGTGGCATCAAGACTGAATGACCCACTCAACGCTTCCGCCTTTGCCAGCAACACAGAATAAGCCATATCCTCGTCGGAACAGACTTCGATGGGCACCCATTCAGTGTCGGTCTGTCGTAGAACAGTAATGTTGAAGTCGCTTTTCTGGGCATATGAGATCTGAACGACAGAATCATGGCGCACAAGGATGGGACCCGAACCAGCAGCCGTAGCGATAGCCTCAACGACAGGGTCCACCGCTTCAATGACATCGTTACCATACTGGCTCACACTGTCCTCGGTCCAGAGAGACAACGATGCCATACGGGTCAAGAAACGCTGCATCGGCTGACAAGACACATCGCCAATGTGAAGATCATTGACCACTCCACCGATGAAGCTCTTCAGGTTTGGGAGGAGATCAGGGTATAGCTGGCAGGAGATGTGACGATACGCCGGAGGAGGAATGTCTCGGGCGCTATAATCTGCAGTTGAAGTGTTATTTTTCGCATCTGGGTGCAGCGCAGGTCGTTCCGGAAGGAATGTCAAGAGCTCCTCGATGTTGGCTGGACAAGCGGTAGTGGTATAAGGCATGTCGCAATGTATGACATAAGCTGATGGCCGTGCACCGGCATCGCAAATGATGTCAGTGCACAGTACTGATTCATCTTGACTTTTGCAGATCAATCGATCACCATGCTTTCGCAGTTATTATCAACGAGCATGTATAATGTTCTTTGCCTTTGTCTCATTTCCGTAGGAGGTCACTGTGACCGTAGCTTTTTTCTGCTACTATTCCAGTCTGCATCCAGTTCTTCAACCTGAAACTACCCTCTCGTGCACCTTTCGTTGATTTCCGAAACCATCCTTCCTCAAAATATACGGGGTTTCGCTGGATTAAGTCTGCTTGATTCACCACTGTGCGTCCTAGGCTCGTTCAGAATGTTATAAGTGGTTTATCGAAGAACTAATAAAGTCTCAATTCAGTGAATGTGCAAGGAGTCATAAATAATTGGAATCAGACAGTGGAATACGCAGTAATAGTAGGGACTAAAAAGGTTCAGAGTAAGCTACCGTCTCCGATGGCGAAGCATATCGAATTCCTGCTACAATGGCCAAGGCTTGGTGGATGTCTTCCAAACATTGCTCCGCGTTCTCGTTTCTCTGACTGTGGCCTGTCTCTCCGCTCCTATCACTTTGACCACAGTCGTACTCACCATCCTTTGCTTTTACTGGCGTCCAAGGGCGGCCCTCGTTCAATTCTATTCACTATCGGCAACTTCGATGGTTTATGTAGAATTACAGTCACCCTCACGATTACTCCCTTGCGTCAGTCATGATGCCCCTACCAGGGCCTCAGGCCTTATTGTCGGCCCTCACAAGGGTTACATGTGCCGCGTCATAGCGCGTTATTGTAGAATGGTCAACCTCATTAGTTGCGCGTGTGCGTGGAACAGCGTCATGCGCCACATACTGTAATAGGCCCGTATGAGTTACTATGACCCCTTTCGGCCCCTCCTTGAGGTTCACATTTCATAGAAGTAAACAAAGCGCTGCAACATTTATGATGGCAGAAGGATTCTGGTCGTCATTGACAATGCATCGATGTCGACATGGACATGCAAAATTGAATCCGGGGCACAGGACACCCCGGTGCTTATAGAATTCGAAGAAGAGTTCGAGTCATTTTGCTTTAATGATACGTCTTACTACCTCCTACCAGTACCGTTTCCATATCAAAGGAAGCTCGCTCGTAGGCAGACTTGGTGACGAGGAAGGACGTCGACGAGGAGACTCGTGAGCTACTCCATATTGGCAGTGTCAATCATTAGCATTCCTTCATCCAGCTTCAGGAGCTCGAAGGTGAGATGTTGAGAATTTGAGAATTCGAAAGTCACCTCGACGGACCTGACTATCAAGAGACGTTGGTATAAGCATCATCCTGGATCATCGCCAGGAATCAAGACCAATCAGGATCATTCATCCACGAAGACGCCAATGGACAGAGGCCATATGGCGGCTCAGAGTCGATACTCAGAATTCTGAGTATCGACACGGCCGCTCTGTAACGTAGGAACCAGCTCTCACCTGCAGCGCGACGATCCCCTTAGGATCC
Organism: Flammula alnicola; assembly: GCA_015499995.1. NCBI lineage: Eukaryota > Fungi > Basidiomycota > Agaricomycetes > Agaricales > Strophariaceae > Flammula > Flammula alnicola. Next base: position 11,348 of record JADNRV010000594.1, read on the forward strand.
TGGCAAGCCGGCCGCCTCTTGAGTTTCTCTCACCTAATCCTGCTGGGCAATGAACGGGTCTCCTTCATAACATTGTACATCCGGAAGTCCAAAGCCCAAAGAGACGGTCCGAAAGATGGATGTCGAACGAGAATAACATAAATATCCAGCAATGAAGACGATGATACAATGAGTCATCTATCTAAAAAAACATGTTTTACTTTTCTTCTTTCTTCTTCTTCGTACCTCGAAAGTTAAACTCTACATACAATTCTACCCAAGCCAAGGGATCTGTTGCAAGGGATGGGGGGCACCGGGCGCTAGAAAAAAACAAAAGAGGGCAGGGCCAATGATGAATACGAAGGAGGATCATTTTTGTGTCCGTGTGTGTGTGTACGGCGTAAATAGGTATGTCTACGGTGATTGATGGTTGAAACAGATTATGGAGATAAGATAAGCAGAGAGATAAAGACAGACAAAGGAAGATAGAGAGAAAAGACTCGGTCCATCAGGAATCTGGGGCGTACAGGAGTGGGGTGGGGCGGTGGAAGCAGAGGTGTCGCAGAAGAGGTTGTTTTCGCTTAGCTAGGTTGTCGCAATATCCTACAGCAGCGTTTTGTTTTGGAATTATATATGTCGATAAATAGATAAAAGCAATTCTGAAAGGCCAAACCACCAGTCAATTTACTTAAGAAGATCGCGAAATGTAAAGGACTTACAATGATATGATTATGAATACTTTTGGAGTCCCCGCTAATGCACGATATGGTGGTGGAAGCTGAGTAGTAGTAATGCGTCTTCGATTTTGACGCCATTAAATTGTTTTGCCGAGACCTTGTCTACTTGGATTGGATATGGCAGATTCAGTGTCTCCAATTTGCTGCTGTAATCATTCCGGGGGTGGATGACAGATGCCAGAGGGGGCGACGGCGACGGCTCAGGAGACGGCGTAACCGCCTCTTGGAACTCATCTTCACTACCGTTATCCGAGTGCGCATGGTGCATGTCATAGTCATCCGCATCCATATCCATAGAATCGTCGTTCATAGAGGAAGACGAGGATCCAAACGAGGGCGTGCCAAAGCGGGATGCCGACGCCGAGTACGGGTCCCTGCCCAGGAAACTATCATCGTCCTCATCATCTCCGCTGCCAGATTTCTTCGCGCGTTTGCGAGCGGTCTGCCGCAGATTCCGGAACCAGTTCGTCACTTTTCCGACATCCCTGTGAAAATAAAAGCATGACATGTGTCGGTGTTAAAGAATACCTCCATAATAAAAAACGTCATAACGTACATTCCAATTTCGAGTGCCAATGCCGAACGTTCTTCAATAGTTGGCGTGGACGTTTTTGTGAACAACACCTTCAAGGCGTCGAGTTGGTATGGTTCAGGGCGCGAGCGTCGTGGGCGTGAAAAACCGGCGGACGTGCCGCTGCTTCCATATGGAGTTGTGCTTCGGTGAGACGAGGATCTCCGCGGGGAACGATCTTCCATAGAGGGCGACACGCTGGGAGACCTGGTCAGGACAGCGGCATGTACGAGGGATGGGTGACTTGTCGGCGGGGGGAGACCCAAGGACGGATGTAGGTGAGAAGGAGGAGGAAATGCCGAGTACTGCCGTGTCTCGTGGGGATACTCGGCTTTTGGCGCAACCAAAGAAAGACTTGCTTCTGGCTCGTCCTCCTTCCTCTTTTTTGCTAAACTCCGCTGATTTTGGAACCAATTGGTAATACTTTGATAACGCCTACAATCAATAACGCAGTTAGACTTTTTTCCTCCTCGGCAGAAAGTAAAAACAGAACAATTGATCAAGAGGGCGTGTAAAATTAAAAATAGAGCTTACATTCCAATACTGGCCGACAGAGCCTGCCTTTGCTCTGTAGTCGGATGGGGATTGATATTGTACAATTTTCTGAGCTCGTCGATCTGGTCAGTGGAGGGGCGCATACGCATTCTGCGAGGCATGCTATCTGACTCTGTATAAAAATGAGCTTGATCCGGATGGCCTGCGTAGAAGGACGAGGGATATTCCGATGGAACGAGAGATGCCGAGCGTGAGTGCTGTATGTCTAGCGACAGGTAGTCGTCGTCGTGAATATCGTCCATATCTGGGTGACGATGAAAATCTTGGTTTATGGTAGGAGAATGAAGCACAGGTGGCGTATTTATAGGCTGAGAGTCATAAGAGACGGGTGCACCACCGCGGACCCGCTTCTTTGAGGAAGCCCGTTTGTTTTGAAACCAAGCATTGACGGTTTTTGTCTCCCTGTGGTTGACCTTGAGGAGGGTGACAAAGAAAAAAAGCTAGGTGGACATACATTCCCAGACGCTCTGCGAGTGCAGTCCTTTGCTCCAGAGGGGGATGCTCATTCTGGTCGAAGAGCTCATTTAAGGCGGCCAACTGGAGGGGGGAATGTCGGTGTCTTGGTTTCTTATTCTGAGGAGCGGTTATATGGGGGGAAGGATTTGAGATATTGTCATTTTGAATTGAATGGTCTGCAGGCCAGGAGTCGAGGGGAGGAGACATTTTTTGCGGGGAGAGGGCGAAGGGAGGGAAGAGGGCGGAAGGTATGAATCGATTTTTGAATGGACACAGTGATTATGATTTCAGTGATTATTACAAACGTACATATGATCGGTTGGCATTCAATTTAACCAATCTTCCCACGTCTGCATATTGTCTCATCCCGTCCATTTTCTCATATAGCTGTCCCGTTGTCTGTGCTACATGGCTCTCTTGGTGGTTGTAGAGTGTTCTTGCGGTCCTACTATATGCGATACAGTGCTCGACGGAGCGGTATGCGAGGGTATATATGTCTGATATGATTACCATATCGGGAATAAAAGAGGAAGTGATTTAATGACGAGGGTACTGGTCTCAGTCTATTTGTGTTTCCCCACGAGTTGACCCGATACCATCATCTCTTCGGTAATACTCTAGTACAAAGCTGTATCCGTAGAATGGGGTAACCAATCCTTGCATATGGTACCTACTCTCTTTAGCTGCTCTCTTCTTCAAGTTCAGAGTAAGTTATGCATTCGTTACAATCGATGTTTCTTATCCATGGACCCATCGATCCCCTTCCATCGTTATCAACTTAGTAAATCTGCCTGAGTGCTATATATGTGCCCTCGTGTCACAAGAACGGAACCCGCTTCCTTTCCTTGCCCCAAAACCGGATAGCGTGCGTCTAGAGCAACAGCAGCATGTCGCATTGAAACCAGTCACCGGATGTTTTACTGGAAGAGGCTTAGAACCCATATCCTCCGCGAGATGAATGTTCCTTCAAATCACAAGTAGCAGCCGCCCGCCAACGAAAATAGACCCTGTCCAGATTATACTCTTTCATGCATTCCTGTCCGACCTGTCATATCCGACCAATTAGTCAACAAACTCACATAAGTAAGTACTCCAGAATCGCACAAGAAAGCACTCACGCAATATTTTTATTCGACACTGCCGATATAAATTATGTGTGGGCAGAAGACTCTGGCCAGTGATGTCCTCGGCATATGTAAAACAAGAACCTCCTTCTCTCCGCCGGCCTGTTTCTAGGCGAATTCCACTCAAACGTCACTCCATATTTAGGCGCATCAGGGTTTCGACGATTCAGTTCCAGCAGGGGCGGGGCAAGGTGATTGATAGAGCAGCCTCGGCTTGTAAGAAAGGAAGCTATACAATGAAGGGACCAATCAGTGCGCCTCACAGCCGACCAGTAGGCGTCCGACATGACCGTAAGCAAAATAGGATTCATCCCCATGTGCAATTGCGTGCTAGCTCGCCGAAACATACGGAGTGGATACTGCTTTGATACTTATCAGATTTGTCCTATTTTCGAGTCGCGTCGAGCCACTTACTGAAGCCCATCGATGCCTCTGGGTCAGGCTTTTCTATGGGCAAGGACACCGATGAAGAAAAGAGGTAGGAACCTGTAAGAACTCAGCTTGTGATATTGCTTACCTCCTCAGAGTTGCCGTTGCATCAAGTCCCTATCGTCCATTGCATAGATCCCTCAGAAACACGAGCATGATCTCCGTCGAATGGCTGAGGCAAGTGGTATTCGTCCTCGGCGCGAACGATTGCCACACAGACGGTTCGACGAACGAGGAGTGAGAGGTCAATGAGCAGATTTTCTGCCGTGGTTATTTCGTAGTGAGTGGGTTTGCTGGTGCCGGTGGCAGATCTGGCCACAATCACATCTATGTTCAGGGCAAGCACATTTAAGTAGTCCGTGAATTCCAAAGTGAAGACGAACTGTACATAATCTAATCTAACCGAGCGTGTGGTGCTCGCTATCTCCCATATCACCATCACATTTGGTGTATACTATAGTACAATGCTGTATCCGTAAAAAAGAATAGGGTAATGTAAAACAATTCCAGCGTGACTGGCACCTGCCTACCACCGTGTCGCATTTTAGCTGCTTGGCTTAACCTTTCCATGCACATGCGCATGCTCTGCGACCTCATCGGACGCATCAATATTTCTTATCCATGCACCAATCGATCCCCTGTAATCGCGATCTCTAGTCAGTAATAGCCCTTGCTGTATATAAGAGAACGAAAACTTACAAAAATCCTTCGTGTCGAAGAAACAGCGCCCGCTTTGTTCCTTTGCTCCAGAACCGGATGGCGTAGGAGAGCGTCGCAATAGTCGCCGCGTGTCCTGCAAAAACCCAGAACACGATCAGAACCCGTCAGATGAATGCACGAAATACTTTCATACCTCGAATAAAGCAGCCACCGAAATAGATCTTATTCAGATTATACTTTTCTGCATTCATGTATCTGATCAATATCACATCACATCAGTCACCCGAAGTTTAGACAGAAACAATAAAAGGACGCACGCAATCTGTCCGATATTATTGGACACTGCATACAGAAGAGACTTGCTGATGTCCTCGGCGGAGAACTTGCCCTTTTCGCCGCCCTTTTTGAACACCTTGCCAAACGTACTGGCGATCATGGTCGACTTGAGCCCGAGCTTGCTGTAATCTTGTCCGTAGATATCACCGACGAGCATGTCTACCGTTGAATTGTCGCCCTGTTCTGAGAAGGCCAACATTTCTATTAAAAGAGAGAGATAAATTAGTTAATGATTTAACTTCGGAGAAAAGATTGCTGACCATCGAATGTTGTCGCTGGTGTCAACAAACTCAAGAGACCCCATAACGTGCCTCCGCCTAAACTGGTACCAGAAACACGCTCGAACGCGCCGTCTTCATCCACTTTGATGATGGACACACCCGACCCGATGTTAACCAGCAAGCAGGGAAACTGCGGTGTTGGATGGCTCTCAAACGTCACTCCATATTTCGGTGGATCAGGGCTCGGTCGTTCCAGTACAGGTGGTGAGGTTTGAGGAAGAGAAGCCTTGGCATGAATTGGATGAAGACCTTCGGCCTCTAAGGATGGACAAATCAGGGGAGGGAGAATATTAGGCGAAGTAGAGGTTGAGGTGGTCGGATGTGAAACGCTGTGGATGACCTCATCCGAAAAGTAATACACCTCATCCGGGATGAGGGTGATGAACTGGAGACCCTCTATTAAACACTCCATCTCATCCTCCCTCCGCACGTCCACATGAAGTGTGTCGCTGAACATCTCGTAAAACTTGTGCGCACCCCCGCCTGTCGCCATGATCTTCACGCCCTTGCGCATTTCCTCAATCGACACCCCGTTCAGATGTGCGGACCGCTCAATCAGTTCCTGGATGAACTCGACGCAAGCATCGATGTTGTCCGTCTCGAACCTCTCAAAGTTCAGCGAACCGCCGGGGAAGTGCTGCACCGCTGCTGCTGCCGCTGCTGTGCGTTTGAGGATGGATTCATGTAGGAGCCCTTCCGAGAACCCGGAGGATCCGCTGCCGTTGGCCATGGGCTGTTCCAGGACGAGAGGCGTCAGTGCGCCGTTCACCTTGTTGTTGGTGCATGTCCCAGGGGAGGAGTGTGCACTGGAGGCATCGTGGGAGGGTGAGATGGACCGAGGTGAGGATAGGTTGCTGGCGCTGCTTGACCCATGGGTCGCAGCGACAGAAGGCGACGAAGGGGGCTCGGGTGACCTGGTAAAATAGACTACTTTCGCCAGAGACCCTCCGACCTAACATTAGGCAGGTCCCGTGAGCACGACTAGTACAGGGATGGAGATAGGAGACCACTCACGTCAACCGCGATATGGGATACAGGTTCGATATAGTTTGGGAGATAAATGCCTCGGCTGTCTCTGGTCTGTTGTAGCACGTCATTTTGCATAAGCAAGGAGTCTCGGGGTGAATAAGGAAATGGCGACAAACCTCTGGCGACTCTTCCGAGAGTATGACTGCCCCTCGGGTGTCGACATGGATGATCCTGGCAGAGGGCAAAGATGGGGTATGGAGCGACATCACGAATCCGAGGAGATGGGGGGTAAAGGAATATAATTCGAGTTTTGTACGCGAGGTAGGACCAGCGATCGCTAGCTGACGAAAGGTCCGACCCGACGTCGACGGCGACGATTATGAGATTGTCAAATAACAAACCACTCCACTTAAAAGCTGTTCAGCCAATGGTAGTAGTAGTAATGGAACGATAAAGTATGCCGTAGACGTGCAGCATTAGGATAAACGGCCGCTGCTGTAATAACCTACATATATCATACGATTTGTCTGACACAGGTCTCCCGTCCCGGCGCTAGGTATCTCAAACACCGAACCCTTGGTAAACTAACAACCGGGCGCGGCTTCCCCACTCAACCGGTACTTACCCCTCCTCTGCCCGTGCTAAGTCGGCCATACCCCGCAACACCGGCTTCACAGCTCTCGCATCAATACGTCGGCGGGATGCTCCGCACATACTTATCTCCACACTATTTGAAATTGCCATGCGACCCGCTCACCCACTCGTGTGCCCGCTTTTTCCGATATGGGGCTCAGGCCCCACCACACGCCCCGCATTGTGTTGGAAGCATACACACCCACGAGCCACGAGAATTCATGAAATGGTATTGAAACTTACACAGGCAGAAGGACCTCACATCCACGACATATGGTCTACTGATCCACCCAGAGGCCCAGAGGTTCACCTCAATGATGGAGTCGCATGCAGCTGGGGGAAAAATATGATTAGAAGCGACTTCGGGAATATGAGAAATGGTAATACACCCTTGAAACTCTCCATGGCAGACAAGGCAAACGTTTCTGTAGTGCTAGGAGCTGGTCCCACTCAGCTCCGAAAGATGCATAGCTGGGAACGATACAATCGCCACCAGCACTGAGTTCTACTTCCTCAACTTGGTATTCATCCTCATAACCTTCCTCTTCATCGAGTTGTCATTCACGAGGCTCAATGACCCGATAAAGGATTATCAATACATCGTTAGTGGCGAAGGGTTTCCGAATTTGGAGGAGTTGGTATTGGATTCAACGGATATCACGGATGACTCGGATGCGCTGACGGCAGGCGCTGGAGGTCCATCGAGCTTGAAGAGACTTGAGCTGCGGAATTGTAAGCATATAACTGGCGCTGGTCTTCTGCACTTCGCACAGGCACGAAGCAGCGATTTTTTGCTGAGTCTTGAAGGCTGCCGAGGTGTCAATAAAGAGGATATCGAATCCCTCTCGAAGATCCTTCAGACCCAGACCAAGTAGTGAATCAGTAGTAAACACTGCACTTGAAGACTATGTACCGAAATCAGGTATATGCATTTTCTCTCTCTACCGATGTTCTTTTGTGGTTCAAGTAAATAAATGGAACGGTTAAATATGTCCGAATACATAGCCGTACCACCAGGCCACTCGTGTGCCGCTTTTTCCGATCCTTGGAATGGAAACACCCATAACTCACGAAAATCCACAAAATGGTATTGAAACTCACATAGACAAAAAAACCCCACACCCACAACATACATACAGCCTACGTCTATTAACCTCCGACAGCTGCCAACACGAGATCGCACACTTCTTGCTTTTCGGCGCGTACGCCCAGCTCCAGCGTCACACCCTGTCCCCGCGAGAACGTCATTCGACAGCGTACAAGAACTTTGCCGCCACCTCCCGTCACCAAGCCAGATAGTTGCAGTGTATGCACTGAAGCCGACGAAGGAACTTCTGAGCCACCCAGAGGTTCCATGTTGAGCACCTCGATGATGGAGTCGCATGCAGCTAGAAAAAGAGAGATATGATTAAAAGCAACTTCGCGAATATAGGAATGCGTAACACACCCTTGAGACTCTCCATGGCAGACAAGGCAAATGTTTCTGTGGCGCTAGGCGCCGACCGTAACCGGTCCCACTCAGCTCCGAATGATGCATAGCTGGGAACGATATAATCGCCACCAGCACTGAGTTCAACTTCCTCAACTTGGTATTCATCCTCGTAACCTTCCTCTTCGGGAACGCCGGTTGAAGGATCCAACTCCTTGCTCGTAAACTTGAGCGTACATTGGAAGGAAGCGATAGCGTATAGCTCTGGATTTTCACGGGTGAAAGAGACGTAGACAATTCCAGGTGAGTTGGAGGCACTAAGCGCTGGAAGGTTGATGATAAAATCTTCAACCAGACCACTATCCTCTGACTGCGGCTGCATGATCACAGACACTTGTTCCAGAACAGTATCGGGAATGGTATTCGAGATATTGAACTATAATTCTTCATTGAGTAAGACAACTTTCTGAATAATGAAATGCATGTACCTGGAAAACGATGTGCTCCTTGAAAATATGCTTGACACAATTAACCTGGTACTCGGTCTCGCTCTCGGTGAGTTGCGCGGGCGTCGCACTGCTGTTAAGCACAGGTCCATACGAAGCGAACTCGAGGACTTCCTGGAGCTGTTGCGCATACGCTGATTGTTTCTCTGCCGCTGAAGGAGCTGCAGGTGCATCCGCCACCTTCTTTGACAACGGAGCGCCAATAGTATCGAGAGTACTCGGGCCTGCAAATAAAATTTGTCAGAAGCGTCACTAGAGAAGTAAGGTTCGGCAAACTTACGGGCAGCTTCTGCTGCAGCTTGGGCACGGCTGATCTTCGGCACCGACGAGACGTCGAAGGGTTGCTCACCCGCGGCTGGATCCTTCACGTATGCTACCAACTTAGACTCCAGTGCGGCCAGTGAGAACACAGACTCTGTGGCACAGTAAAAAGCCTATTACAATGGATGCGAGTAAGAGGGCCACTGACCGTCTTTGACATAGGTGTCTGCCAAGGCCTTCACTTTGAACACTTTGAGATACAACGCAGCACGATCGCGGACTTCGTCGTCAACATCATCCAGACACCTATCAAAATGCAATGTAAGCGGAGGGATCGGTCAAAAGGATACTGTTCTATTCAACAAACCTATTAAGGAGGACCGTGATGCTCTTCTTGAGAGCAGGCTCCGCCGAGTTGACACCAAATTTGGCCAAGCTAGTCACAGCTGCAGCTCGGACAGTGGCGTTTTCCAGAACAACACGGTTGTAGATGAACCGGATGTACTTCGCGGGTTGTGGAGATTGTGGACCTTCAACTCCAAGTAGATGGAGGATACGGACAGAAAGTTTTGTGAACTCGCAGTCTTCAATGAATTCGCATAGATGTGACAAGGCCTGCTCCTTGGATTCGGGGATGAACTTGATCATATCAAACATGGCTTCAACGACGGCGCGCTTGAACTCGTAGCCACCCTCATCTCTGAGAACGCTGGACAGGAAAGTCAACATAGAGGCATGTTTGGCAGGGAATTTGAGGCAGAGGGAGCGGATGGCATCCACAATGATGACCTTGAATTCGTCGCTAATCTCAGTCATGAATCCAGTAATTTGCTTGATCAAACGGTCAACGGAGGCCTCATTACCGGTCTGTAATTGTGGCGTCAGTATTAGATATGATCAGACACCACATATAACGTACCTTGAGCAAAGTTGTAATAGCATACGTAGCAACGCTGCGATTGGGGTCAGCGATGAGAGTCTCTAAATCGATGTTGCAGGTAGCAACGCTGGTAGGGTGTGTCAAAGCGAGAGTAGCAAGTGTACGAGCAGCAGCGAATTTCAAGACAGGTTTAGGCGTGGTCAAGAAGACTTGCAACACTAGATTATAATATATTTTGAGGATGGATTCACAACAAATTAAAAGAGTGACTGACCAGCAATAGGCTTCGTTAACTGAGCGGCAGTGACATTCTTCATCTCGCAGATTGCGCGTGCAGCTTCGAAGTTAACCATATCGCTCTTATGACGCAACCAGCCCTCAAGGAGTTCTAGGATCTGTCGTTGAACGCTGGACATATGTGGTTAAGTAGTGGTAACAGCCTATTATAATTATAAACCACGTACTTAGGGTCTTCCTCCATGACCTTTGCAGCATATCGAATCAGCATGCACAATGCCATCGGGTTCTTGAGAGTGGTGCCTGCACCCGACTTTCCTCCACCAAGCTGCTGGATCATTTTGGTAACTGCCATCCTATCTTGTTGACGAATGAGATACAAGAGGCCCAAGGCATGGTATTGAGCGATGTAACTTGTTGACGGGAGGGTCTGAGGGCCGGATTGTTGACTCGATCCTCCACCAAAGCCGAGATAACCGCCGCCGCGCGCCGCTTGACCCAAAGAAAGTAGACGACGATTTGGCATTGACGGCTTCTTGAACTTCGTTAACCCATCGTTTGACGACATCTTTGGCTAGAGGGTACAGGTGGTATGCAGACACAAGAGCAGCGGAGGCAATGGATGGATTCCGGTCAACGATAGCGGCCTTGAAGAAACGCTCAACACCTTGGGCCATGGAGGGCTGCATGGAGATGTTAGCATTATAGTTATAAGCACGATTCACCGTGCGGACACAGATGACCACGTACGTCAATGATTTTGCAGAGTGCACGAATCGCATTAGGGCGGTAAATGACTTCCGAGTTGGGTTGCATGTCCTTCATTATACTGCTTGTAACCATAATAACATCCTCGCCGTAGTTGAAAGTTCTTTGATCGCCAAATAGACAGCCTGTCGCAATGCGCTCTGCAAACGATTGTAAGCGAATTGTATCTTTTCCGTTTATTAGGAAAGATACGAACATCCTTGTGTTGAAACAGTTTGGTTGTGCCAAAGAACAGCGTAGTCGCCTCCTGGGTCCCAAATGTCTCTCCGACATAGAGAAGGTACACGATCCTGGTAAGGAGTGCTCTGCACTTCCTTGGGCTGATGGGGGATTCATTGAAGACGCGAGCCTCTTGGATAATCGTAGTTTTGTTGTTGTAGTAGGAACTTAGGCCGCTTTCGTCCTCTTTCTTAGAGGGAAAGACCATGGCGAAAGAGGCCATTTTTGAGAAGTTAGCAGTCGTTCAAATGTCGTCTCGACTGCAATGAAATGAGCCGCGACGTGGAAGCTTTGTTTGGCAAAGTCAATGACCTTGTTTGGCGACAACCTCCGCTGCCGTAGTTCTTCTACACTGGCAAGATTGAAGCCATCCACAATTGGCCATCTGTTTTTCTCATTAACAGCACAGATTTATTCCATTTTCATTCCAATCATATCTACATTTGCGTATCAACGCAAACATGCCAGAACTCCACATTGACAATAGTACCATTAAGTCGCTTGTTTGCGAAGCTTGTTGGAATAGTCTTTTCACTTTCGATTCATTCCAGATTGCATTGGATCCTAGATCTAAAGGATTCTCATACACAGCAACATGTGAATCGATCCGGGCCTCCGCAGAGCAAGGCTGCAACTGGTGCAAGCTTTTCGTGAAGAAAAAGGCGAGAGGCCAGTGCGATATTGCACTATCGTGCGAGGAGGATTCGGACCGGGAGACTCAGGCGTTTACGCCAGCAGGAACAAAAAAATTCACACTGCGTACCCAAGCAAAGGATGCGAACGTCCCCTCTTCTTACAGCTTTCGCATGTAT
>JADNRV010000595.1:0-23123 GCA_015499995.1 Flammula alnicola
ATCTGAGCGTTGGGAGGCCCATGTCGTGTTTGCGACGACCAATTTTCCGTCGCCGACATTGGCGAAGGTCTGCCCACCCCATCCAATGTTCGTGGTTTCTTGCATGGTATCGCCAACAAGATACTTCACTAACAATGAGTTCCTCGTGCTGGCAGGGAAGACATTGCTGGGACGGCAAAAGAGACTGAAGTGTTGGCAGACGAGGAAGTGTTGGCATAATTAAAGAATACAAGTTGTCCAACGGTCGAATCGCCTGCATTATAAATGGCGTAGCCGCTGACCATAGCGTAACGTTGGTCTGGGAATCTCCGATATTGAGATCCGCGACGATGCTGCCGTTTGTCGAGCGCAGAGCTTCAGCAGTGACGAGCAAGCCGTAGAACGGTGGGTTGGTAGTCCACGGCCCGGGGGCACCATCTGCGCCATCCGGAGGAGCGAACAAGTTGTATGAAATTCCGCGTTCACGTGTATGAAGATACGCTGCGCTGTATCCGACAGATGCCATTTGTAGCGCGTAATCGATCGTCCAAAGCGAACCCACAGCGAATGTATTTGAGATCGAGGGGATTCCGCCGCATGATGCCGAGTTGAATTCGCTCATGATGACTTCTTGACGGTTAGGACCAGTGCTGGAAATAACTTTTCTATGCCAGAATTCTGCCATGCGGCGAGCTGCACGACTATAGAAGTTCATCAGCATTAACGCCTTAATACTGGGCATTATTATCCCACCATTTGCATGTTGCACGTAGTACGGAATCTCGAACTGATAACTTCCGAAGCAGTTATTTGAGGATAATGCTGAAGGCTGCCACGAGACTATCAGACAACGCTCAAAAGCGTGAAAGACGACCGAACTAACGAGATATATTTAGGTCATTCCCGAAAGACTGGGTATATCCATCATCTAGAAGCGCGTCTAGGTTCTAGAAAGAGAATGAATGACAGCGGTGTTTGAGGTGAAATCAAGTACGACCCATGAACAGCATATCGTAGGTCCGCCAATGTCGTGTTTATCTAGTATATTGCCGTCAGATGTGGTTGTCAGATGTCCCAAAACTGTCCTAAATTCCTAGAAAACATTGTGTGTCAGTCATGAAAAACCTGTGGACGAAGAAGTTGTGCTCGAACATCCATATAAATAGCAGTGGTATAATTTTGGATGTTTGGTCGGTCTTGATGGCTTGTGTACAGGTCTGGTTCCTGCGTCGGTGTTATTAGAGCGTCCAACAATAAATAGACGCGCGGAAATGAAATCCTACATTGCCAAGCAGGAAACCGTCCAAGTTGCTACCCAACTTTCTGCGGCGGCGCCTGCCACATAACCGTTAGGATTAAATCTGGCACAAAAGACTAAGCGCACCAGCTAGAAGGGGAACATTGGTGCTGTTCGGGTCTAAAAGTGATAAGCCTTAATGCCATAAATCAGAACAAAGCATGTGGCGCATATGACGGAGAACTTAACCGATCAGATAGGAAGCGCCTCCAATATCGGACGAGACTTTGTCCATTACATCCCATAGAGCTGGGCCAAAATCAACGGGCTGGTCGTTGTCATTGGCGGAGGCGTTGAGCAGTTGAACCATGGGGGATGTTTGTGAAGGGACGTAGGTGGAACTGTCCATGGAGTTTCCACCGATCCTCACACGCAGAGGGTTATTACCTACACGCGAACGTAAAGCTGAGAGGTAGTTGACAACTGTCGGCGGGATGCTTGAGGCATCGTTGCCGACTATGAAACCATCGACATCGACAGTGAGGATGTAGGACGGGTCCACTCAAATTGAGGCACTTACAATATTCATCCGTGAAGCTGAGCTCAAAGCTAATCCCCAGAAAATTCTGCTGAACAACATGGGTCGAAGGGGGAGAGGATGGGACTGATATCTGGATTGGGTCCGCCGTCACGGGCCAAAGGAATAAAGGGAAAAGGAGGGCATTGAAAAGAACGACAGAGTAGAGCATGGCAGTCTACGGATTTGACGGAAGGATGTGCGTGTTTTTTTAACATTGGAACCAAGAGGCTGACCGTTATAAGGAAACATGACATGGCCTGACATGGCCGAATCGGAAAAATGGACGAATTTGAAACGGGTCGGACGGCATGGTTGCGATGGTGTAGCACAAGGATGAAAGGGTATGGGGTTAGAGCGGAGGTCCAGTTGATAATCAAAACTTAGTAGTCGAAGTGGACGGCGTTTGATGTCCGCGTTTGAAGGTGAAAACGAGGCACCGGTTTCAACATTCACACTGACCAGCGCCCCGGGAAGGTTGTTAAAGTTCAGCATGTAGGGTGGTTTTCTTATTCTTATTACAGACAGAGGAACAACCAGGAGAAATTGAGAATCCAAGCCTATAGGGAATTCAGAAATGTATTTCAAATGACCAGTCAACTGAAAAGCCTCACCACTGGCCGCCTGGCAAGCCGCTTCAGAGATTGGTCCACGGTCTACACAGATCCTGTTCCGTTCTGACAGTGAGTGACCCAATGCGCATGTTGAATTTATACAGTCTATGTATATGTGATTGTGGATTAATTACGAGCGACGTCTGTACTGCACGGTCCCGGAGATCATATTTCGATCACTGGGCGGCTGACAAGCATACGTAGTACCTAACGACAATTGGGGGAAAGAGCAAACCCACTCAGTGGGAATTTCGCTCTTGTGCTTATCGATCCGGAGGATGGAGCCTTCCCCCTCCGAGAAAGACAAACAGGGATGAGGAGGGTGGGTAGTGTAAAAGTGGGCTCAACTAAGGCTGAGCAAAGTGACGGATGGTGAGTGAACGAAGACAAAAGGTGAAACCGACTCGATGAGGAGCAACTCCGGCTTTGTCAGCCTTAGTTGAGCCCAGCCTCGCTATGGCTCGTTTGGGCACAACTTCCAAGCTGACAAGCATACGTAGTACCTAACGACAATTGGGGAAAGAGCAAACCCACTCAGTGGGAATTTCGCTCTTGTGCTTATCGATCCGGAGGATGGAGCCTTCCCCCATATTGTGAATGCAATGAACAACAAGGGGAGAGCCTCCGGATTGACCCTTCCCCCCGTGGAGATTTAGATGGAGAAAATATATTATGGTGTAAAGGAGCTTCGAGAGTATGTTGCCATTTTGAAAGTAGCTGAGGTGGAAAGGATTTGGATAATTCTTTATAAATGCGGTCACCGTGGATAGTGTGCCATGACGAAAGCCGTTCATGGGCAAAGACATGGGGGCGGAGAGAAGAAGGAGAAATGTGCGAACCCCGGCGAAGAGAAGGTTTGTTATGAGATCGAGATGAAGGCGGCTCAGGAGTGGGATTTCCTGCATCAAGTCGATCTCTAGGGTCAGAGGTTATTGACCCGTGTCGGAATGCTAAACGATGCATTCTTTTAAGAAATGTTTCAGCGCTTCTGGGGGCTGATACCCGACATGCAATCGAAGATTTTCGGGACCTAACTCGCCGCGAGAGATAGGGTCTGCCCGATTTTCTTCAGAAGGCACATAGATGGGAGAGATGGAAAGATTATTCATCGCTAAAAGCGAAGTAATTCTTCGAATAGCGAGATTGCGGTGGACATTAGTTGAACGTCCCTTTTTGTAAGCGTCTATTATAGCGGTGTTGTCACTGCGTATTATGACTTCAACGTCAGAAAGTCGCGCACAGGATACCATCCAGGTGACTGCAACTTCTATCGCCATGACCTCCGCCCAACCTATATCGCGACCTTCTGTCTTCCAGTCATTTACCAGCTTCCATGCTGCCCAGTAATCACCAACAACTAACCCTAAGCCCCAAGAGGTGGAAGCGTCAACCCAAATGTTGAAGTCCCTAACAACACGGGGTAGAAGGGAACGAAGTACATTCGGAGTGCTGAGGGCATGAATCCACCAATGCAGGTCATTGATGACCGATGAGTTTAAGAACCGTAGGGCAAAATTGTTTGGAAAAGATGTTAGGAGTCGGGTGAGAGCAGGTAGAAAAGATCGCCCTTCACGGTAGACGAACGAAGCATGTTGTAAAGTGCCATGTATCGAAGCAACTTCTTTGGCGGAGACCTTTCGTTTTGCGATAAAGTCGGTGAGTTTTGTCAGGTATTTGAGTCGCTTCCTTTCAATTAAACGAACAGTTTTGTTGTCGAAATCCCAAAACAAACCAGCGTAATCGGTGGTGGATGAGAAATCATGACCTTTTTCTGTTAAGTCATGCCACGGGATTCCTAGCGGACTCGTAATACGAAGAATCGTAGTCAGATCATAGTTGTACGTGAAATGACCAAGTTGATCCTTTCCAGTTGGGCAACGGATAAAATCGAAGTTGTCTACCCATTTGAAAACTGGGTCAACACCTTCTGCTTGAAGCACATCGACGGTCGCATCGCCAACTGTCCCTTGAATGTTTCCTGCGGTTGCTAAACCGAATGGCGCAACATGGTCAACCCAGATACTACCTTTCCACTGTACGGGAATGTAGCGTTTATGGGCAGGAATGATAGGAGAATTGCGGTATGCTTTTACCACGTCGAGGCTGGCAGCCTGTGTTCCTGGTGGGGCTCGAGAAATCTGAAACAGATTTATGCCATTAAAAATTGTTATACATTATACAGATCATAGGCAATAGAAACAGGTTCCCACAGCGGGCCAGGGTCAAGTACCCCACGGTGGGCACTACTAAACGATAGGTCCCCATGGTGGGCAACCGAAACAGTACCCCCACGGCGGGCAGTACTAAAACACAGGTCCCCACGGTGGGCAACCTAAACAGTACCCCCACGGCGGGCAGTACGAAACACAGGTCCCCACGGTGGGCAACCGAAACAGTACCCCCACGGCGGGCAGTACTAAAACACAGGTCCCCACGATGGGCAACCGAAACAGTACCCCCACGGTGGGCAGTACACGAGAAAGGAATATAACGTACAAACTCCGCCATATGATAGCAAGAGTGCCACATTATGACTATGTCATGCGCATCTAACCAATCATTGGTCGACGTGCGGTTCTCGTCGAGAGCGGAGAAGTTCCGAATCATACGAAAACTTTTGGAATCCGGGTCCTTCTCAACCAATCCTAATGGAGCAGTACGGAAGTGACCGCGGAAGAGGTTGAAAGCTTCTTCAATCGTATAAGGGCCGGACATGCGGAAGGCTTCCTTTTCTTCTCGAAGGAAGTCTTCGATAGTTTGCGGGTGGAGATTTGCGGAAGACATGTTGTTAGGAATAAACGAGCGAGAAAGTGTCGGGGGATTGCCAATGGGTGAGCCGTAAAGAATGTCGTGTACGAGATTTGGATATTTGGCTTGAAGATGTAACGAAGAAAGAGCGTGCGCCCAGCCAGAGGCTTTGTAGGGAGTGGTGATCCGTGAATACTCAATTTCTAGTGCATGCCGTCGCTGCATGGTGAGGGTCTGCACAGAGAGAGCAGATGTGGAGAGGGTGGGAGGAATCGGAGATGCTGCAGTATCCGAGGTTGAATCTGATGCATACCGCACGCCCATCGGATGTACGTTCAAGGCCTTGGCCTGCGGCTCGTACAACGAAACTCCTCCCAGCCCTTGAGGGTTGTTCAGCTCTACAGATATTGGCTCTGTGTCCATCTTCGGATCCGCATCGTAGGCAACGGGTTTTAAAACCCGGGCGCGCGCGAAAGGGCCGTTGGAAATTCCCCTGTGGATAAGGATGCCAACGATTTGCAGGCATAGAACGTCCAGCTGCAGTAGGCAATGACAAATTGGCGAGTTTCGCATTTTGAACCATGCTATGGTACTCGGAAGATTTCGAATCGATGAGGAAAGGTTTGGTGAAAAACCGTTGTCGGAGCTTCTCATCGAATTGTCGATAAGCTGGGAAGTAACGGGAGAAATCCTGGTCGCTAAGCATGTTGTCGAAGTGGGAGACAAACCCAGAGTATAATCTTTCTCCTACGGTAGAAGAGATGAAGTTGAGGAAAGTGTTGTATGCCTGAGACCATTGAATCTCTGTTAGGGTACAGTCGAGAGGGAACGTCGACACATCGAGGATTTTAGTGTTCGCGTGCTCTCCGATCCCGACTTTGATGTATTTGATGTCTCTTCCACCTTTAATACGATCCAGTGATTCTCCGAGGAACAAGGATAACGGAGGGGTCCGTTTGCATTTGACGAGTAAAGGAATGCAGTCAGGGATGGAGTTATCGTGTTCCGAGAGAACATTTCCTTCCGCTTGTTGGTCTTCGATGAGCAAGGGTTCTTTGTAGGCTGCAGAAGGTTCTGGTATGCCCTCCGAAAGCTCTACCGAGGACGCCATCGTCGCAGTTCCCATTGCTTGGGCAGAACGAACTCGTTCTCCTTCGTCGTGTTTTCCAACTTCCACCAACGCAGATAACAAAACATCATCCTCATCATCGGACACATCCTTCTGCCCTCTATCTCTGTGTTGTTTCCTCTCGTCGTTTCTCTTCTTTCTACGTTCATCAGCCATCCCATACTTTCGCCGTACTTCAGACGAAAAAGTTTCAGGCAAAACTTCGGGTGAGACATGGACTTCAGGTCCCCTATCTTCTCTGGGACCTTGAGGGATGAACGGACTCGTTTTTCCTTGTTTTCCTTGTAATGGACTTCCAGACATGACGAAAATAAATATATAGTGTAAAAGTGGGCTCAACTAAGGCTGAGCAAAGTGACGGATGGTGAGTGAACGAAGACAAAAGGTGAAACCGACTCGATGAGGAGCAACTCCGGCTTTGTCAGCCTTAGTTGAGCCCAGCCTCGCTATGGCTCGTTTGGGCACAACTTCCAATGTGGCTCGGTGAAAGT
Organism: Flammula alnicola; assembly: GCA_015499995.1. Lineage (NCBI taxonomy): Eukaryota > Fungi > Basidiomycota > Agaricomycetes > Agaricales > Strophariaceae > Flammula > Flammula alnicola. The sequence goes on from JADNRV010000595.1 coordinate 6,776, forward strand.
TCGGACCGGGGTAGACTTTGGCAGACCAGTTTCAGCTGCGTTGTTTTCAGGTTGCTCTTGCAGGGCGTCTATCACAGATGTGAGTAATTAGATGCCACCCTCTAAGTTACAACCGTACCATTACTTAACAGCACGATTTTTAGGTTTTTCCTTCCTGCGATCCAAGGTCGCTTCCCTGTTGGAGTGACAACTTTCGCGACGCCTGTACGACCTCCTCGACCCATTGGTTCCGTTAAGCTCAGAAACGGCCAAAGTACAAGGCAAGATCAGCCCGATTATGCACTCTTCCTAGAGGAAGTTGCATTTACTGCGTATTATCCAGCTGAAGTGAACGCCGCTTCCAAGAAGGGCCTTCCGTGGTTCATTCGGTAAGTCCGTAGACAATATGCAACTCGGTCACCCCAACCTGCTCATCGAACAAACGCCAGTCCTGTCAGAGAATCTTTAAATGGATTTTCCACCTTCCTAGGTATGTGTAACCTTAAACTGTGCCTTCTGATGAATTCCGAACTGACGTAGAGTAGGTGTTCCAAAGTGGCTTCTATGGCCTGTCGTATACTTTTTCGGTGTACTCTTGAAGGTACGTAATTATTATCACTGTTTAATTTTTATTATTAAAGGTGCACTGACAATCTCTTTGATTAAAGATACCTGCATACCCGAATGCTCCTCTTTTAAACCCAACAAAAGCCAGCGAAAGTTGCAGGACGGAAGAAACTACATCATTTTCGCAATGGCCGCTAGTTATCTTTTCTCATGGACTCGGAGGAAGTAGAACTGCCTACAGGTTTGTAAACCCAATCATAACAACCCCAATCTTACATCTTACATAAAGATAGCCAGTTTTGCAGTCGCTTGGCTGCGTCAGGAAAAGTTGTGTTGGCCGTAGAACATCGCGACGGGACTGGGACTGTCTGCATGCCGCGTACATGGAAGCAAGAGAGTAAATCTGAACCAAGAACTTTGCTCTACTTGCAAGAAAGCAATATCCAGTACGTCTTTATCAACTATGATCTCTTGACCTCTCTGATGAAAGCCATTTTAGCTGGGACGACAATGATACAATGAATACCCACCCTCTTCCTTTACGTGCTCAACAGTTGGCGTTCCGCCACCACGAGGTGTACATAGCTTATTCCGCTTTCTGTCGCTTCGTCCGCGGTGACTCAACTCTGCAATTTGATACAATTGACGGGACAGCTTACGATAAAGCAAGTTGGACAACATCAAACGAATCGGGCCAAGGAAAGGTCAAATTCAACGATCGAGTTATCCTTGCTGGTCATTCTTTTGGAGGCTGCACTGTGGTGCGTGCATCTATTGTCATGCATATCGCTATGTTTTATATTTTTCATCCTTTAATCAGCTCTCTTTACTTTCTACAAAACCGTTGGAAGGTTATTTGCCAATACCGGTCGAAAAGGCTGTTCTTTTAGATCCCTGGTTAGAGCCCCTCCCCTCTCCAGGCCCTGTTCCTCTTGGCAGTTATTCGTCGTCGAATGACATAGACGTTGCTGAAAACTTTGTACGATCATCTCCAGAAGCGACATTGGTATCACCCGATGAGACTGGCAACGTAGAAACAAAGACATCACACGGCTCACACCCGAGCATGCTGGTAATCAATTCTGAGACCTTCACGCTATGGAGGGATCACTATGCAAGGCTGCAAGAAGTTGTCGCTGGGTGGGAACCTCAAGGTAGCCGAATCATGACCATAGGTATGGGTGACTGTTATTTATTCGCGACTGTCTTGCTCATTTACTTCGTTGCAGTTGGTTCCGTGCACGTATCTTTCTCTGATTTCCCCGTGCTGCCAATTATCGGAAAGAAAACGGCGCGGGCCTTCATGGAAACCATTACCAAACTTTCCTTGACTTTCCTTGACGATAAGCTGGACGATACCCTGCAGACAATCCCTACGAAAAATATGGAAATCAAGGTCATTGGAGTCAAGAAGGACGGCAAACCCAAAAGAAAGTTGGTAGGAAATGTCGGAGACGTAATAGCACAATAAACTACATGTATGAACCATAGAATTTGTATACACACGCTATATACGCATACTACACTAGACTTATATAGACGCAGCCTTTGGTTTTTTCCTGGCGCTTAGAGTCTCTTTTGCGCTTGATCATTGCTTGATCACTTTGGACCTTTTTGTTATTTCCTCCCCGCCAAGCCAAACAATCGTAACGGTTTCTTCACCTGCTGCCAACGAGTGTTGGAACACATTAGGTTAAGATGAACATACGGCCCATGAGAGTGAGTATCGTTTAGTTCAATGTTGTGAATTGGGGTGGAACGACGCTCATACTTTCATAGGTAGAAGATCTTATAGGGACGCAAGGATGCAACTTGCAAAACCTCCCCGAAAACTACACAATGAAATATTGTCGGTGCCATCACGTTTTTCATTCGCAAAGCTGCCAATAACGACTCCCAATTTCAATTTTTGACAGATATGTACCATGCCATGACATGGCCATCTATATCTTACGTAGCCGAAGACCATAAAGGACGAATCGTCGGTTACATCCTCGCAAAGATGTGTGGAGTCTGATTGCGGGCGACGAGAATAGTTATTCTGATACGAAAAATCATTGAACCAGGGACGAAGAAGTGCCAGAGGGTGAAGAACCTCATGGACACGTTACTTCAATATCGGTCCTACGCTCGTATCGACGACTCGGACTGGCGAAAAAGCTTATGGTGCAATCCCGTATGTCTGGGCCTTGGCTCAATTCATTGGGTCCACTAAACTCAGATTCCTTGCATCTTTCAGAAGAAGCTATGGCAAATATCTACCGGGCATCGTGCGTGTCCCTACATGTCCGAAAGTCCAACAGGGCTGCTCTGGCTTTATACAGGGATACCCTGGGCTTCACCGTAAAAGATATTGAGAAGAAATATTGTAAGTTTCGTTTAAGCTTGAATTATATTCTCGAACTGAGGCCCTGGGATTATAGATGCTGATGGCGAAGATGCGTATGCCATGCGTCTATCCTTGAAGTAATATATATGCAAAGCCGCATGAAGGTACTAAACGCGCAACTTGTTCTTACATAACTTGTGTATAAAAAAGCATATCAAATGCGATCACAGGTAATATTACAATTCTCACATCTCACATACAGTGCACTAGGTGCCTCCTAAAATTGTATTAGATCATCAGTCTTTGCTGCCTGTTTCGTCGGTGATCGGGTTCGCCTTCGTGATTTCTTGGAACTTGGGGGTACATTGTCCACGATTCCTCGACTTGACGTGATTGCATCCCGAATAATCTTTGCGCTTGCAAGACCAAGTTGGTAATATCCATCATTTGTGCTTCCACCAAACATTCCTGTGTGGCCATGGATCTCATCTGCAGCAATGCCGTTGCTTGCCGGGAGGAAGTGGTCTTTCGAGCGGCTGCCGTACTTTGGAAGGACTATAAACGTCCGCGAGGTGAGAAATTCAGGCGGATTTGGTGGAAGGCGGGAATATAGGCTGATGAATTATTTAAATAAGAATAAGCATCTGACAGAACTTTTGAAGAAGGCACTGACTTCCTGAAAACGACACCGTGATCTCTCTCAATGTTAATCAATGCCTCTATTCTCTGTTCCAATGCTGCTTCATCCCATAGATTCCCAACGTATTTCATGTGATCGGTCGCCCAAGAAAATCCCTGCGTCAAGTCATCTTTCTTGTAATATGCACCTCCGGCTGCAGCTCCTGCAAGAATAGCTCCTCCTACTGCGTATGCGGCAGGTCCAGCCCACTTCCCCCATGCAGATTGTTGTGCAGGAGCACTTTGAGCCGGAGCTTGAGTAGCCTTTTTGGCAGTGAAGCCAGCAAAGGATCCCAGAAGAGCAGACCCAACTGTTGTTGCAGTGTTCGCATACTGCGCGACTTTGGTGACGCTGTTCTTAACAACGAAAGGATGAAGACCGTAGAACTGTGTTATCCTTATGAGCGGTGGAATTAAAAAGTTATCATGATGAAAAAAAGTTCTTACTGGGGTATCAAACGCAATGCATGCTACGATCTTTGGCCACAGAGGAGCATCTTTGTCTGGGCGTGAATTGACGAATTCGCGTAAGGTATCCGCAGCAAGAAGACCCCCCATGCTGAAAATTCACGTATGCTTGATTTTGCAAAGTTCATCGTAAAGAAAAAAGACGAACCTATGCCCACAGAGAACGATCTTGGCCTTTCCTGCACCTACGCCTGATGCAACTTCGCGCTCGACAGTCAAAGTGGTAAGCCAATCAGCAAAGCGAATTACAGCTTTGTCCTTGTTGAAATGATAAGTTGGCAGAAATTGGGCCTGTGCATTCTAAGGACTGACTAGTTCGCCTTTCGTCTGCCACACAATTAACAAGTCAGATAGGGCCTTCCGTCAAAGTTGAACATGTACGTTACCTCATACGCAGGAAAGACTACTGGCTCTACTGTGGCATGCGGGATTGTTTCCGAGAGGATGTGCTGAAGTCGCTGCGGAAATTCTCCAAAAGTTTCATCCGTTCCCTTGAATCCATGGATAAATATCAAGAGAACGAGCTCAGGTTCAAGTTTCGTCAACGCTAGAGAATCCTGCACTTGGGAAGTAGCAGAAGTCGAGGCCATTTTCTTCCAAAATTCTGGTAAGAGTCAACAAGTCCTCTCCAAAGCTATCGGATCCACAGTGAGTTGTATAGATGAGCAAGACTTATGGGCGTCAAGCAAGAGGCCACCGAAAGCAAAAGGCAATCAAGTCACTTGGACTCGCAGTCGTGATCGATCACCGGTTACCGGGCCGAACGCTCCGCGACCTCAGTATGTGTTTTTGGGAAATTGGGATCTGAAGTACTTGTGAAAAGAGTTGCATTTATACTCATATCCCTCGCCATCTCCTAAAAACAGCGGGGAAAAAGGAAACAATGTATGGTACTATAGCTTGTGAGGATAACAACGGGTCACCCTTCCTAAAACTGGCTCATGGTTTGGCTTTGATAAGGAGCTTGTGTCTGTAACGGTGGGTAAGAGTAGTCATGAGATTGAGAATCGTCCAGGTCCATATAAGGCTGAGACTGAGTCTGAGAATTGTCGAAACCGTATGCGACATCCTGCGACATTGGGTCGTCATGAAGATGTTGGGGTTTATCTTGAGGTTCTTCAGGGATCGGCTCGGGCGGTATGGATACAGGTGTAATTTGCACTGTCCCAGAACGGAACGCACTCTTCTTCTGTGTATTCTTTGGTTTTGGTGTGCGAGAGCGGCGGCGGTCATTGGGCCGAGAACTTGGCACCTCAGGCTTAACCGGAGAAACTTTAGATGCGTCCTCGTCTACCGCATGTGGATCAATTTTTTTGCTGCTGCGTTGTCGTCGCACAGGAGGTTGATACCAGTTTTGCCTCTGAGGAGTGCTCACTGCAAAGGTAGGCGACGAGAGAGGAGCAGGTGAGCTAAGATGCAACGGGGCGCTTGAACTAGGATCGGTTTCGATGGGATGAGGAAGTCTGGACGAGATTTTGGGTCCATGATGATGAATCGGGAAGGATTCGTATTGAAATTGGGATGGAGGTTGCGTTAATAAATCAAAGTTTACCATACCAGAGCCAGATTCAGATTCTTGCATAGAGCTATCCGGTTCAGAATTGAAAGTGTTTTGAGATTCTTGAGGTTGGGAAGGGTCCCAGGGCAACTCCGCTTTGTATAGTTCCTGTTCCTGTTCCTTGTTTGGGACGGGCGCTGTAGCTACAGCATCAGAACTGTCCGACACCGTTACGTGTTCCGACAGTGGTTGTTCGGCTTCATCGAGTTCGCCGACGGCATCCTCGTCACTGTCATCTCCTTCTGAGCCAGATTCTTGACTTTGCGTCAATTGCATTTCGACAGATAATTGTGAACCAGTAGAGGAAAGGGAACTGGTCGATTGGGACAGTGGATGTGACTGCGAATGGTGAAGTTTGCTCTGTGGTGCATTTTCGGGTACTTCAAAAGCCAATTTGCGCTTATTGGGTCTTTCGACGAGGGAACTAAATGAAGGGGAATTCGGAATTGGCAATGGAGCAGGCGAATCGGCTGGAGAGCTGAGCGAGGCAAACGTCGGTGTTGAGACTATGGCCCGTTGCTCCTGAGAAGCTTCCAATTCTGGAGTAGCAGAGGGTACGGCAGCCTTCGTGGCCTTTCCGGCGGTGGAAGTCTCTGGCAAAGGCTGATTTTCTTCTTGGGACTCGGAGGTCGGCGGAGTGCTGGAGGATTGTCTAGTTGGTAAAGGTCCTGCTTGCGAACGTGGGGCGTAGAACGGGGGGCTTGAAGCAGGTGGCGACGGGAGAGAAGACGAAGGCTCTTTCGCTGCTGGGATGACTGAGGCTAAGAGATCCCAAGTCAGAACCTTAGTCGAGACGTCTAAAAAATGGCATACCTTGCTCTGCTGAAATTTGAGTAGACTTTTCCGAGTTGGATGAATAGAGATCCTTCATGAGATAGGATATCTTAAAACTCTCCCCAGATCCCTCTTCTGCCCTTCTTATCATTGCAATATCCCGCCGTCTAACAGGTATGGAACGTCGAGCATGATCGTGAACAACATGATGCACGAGTGCCGCGTTGTCCGAGAAAGTGCATCTACACCAGGCCCATTTGCAGCTGTAGATGTGAACTGAAGAAAGTTGAGACGCGGGTCCCGAAGATTGGAAAGGAAGAGATGAAGGCTGCTGGTGGGAGGACATGCTGGCAATGGGAATCCGCGTTGCAGCTGGGTTATGGTAAGAGAATATACAGGACCACAGGGAATCCTTGTTAAAGTTACGGCAGCTACTGCCCTTTCTCAAGTTGTATTGAGAAGCTCAGGACGATCAGAGGTGCTCTGCTAAGAAAAGAAGGTAGGTGAGTAATAGACATACGTCGTGACAAATGGAGAAGCAGCAGGTTTCACGGCGTCACAGTCATGTGACAGACATATCACGGCTATGTGACGTATCGTGTCAGATTGGGTGTTTTAGTAATTTACCGCCATGTCCTCTCCAGTTTTCGACAAAGGTCCTTCACTTAAATATCTTGGATTGCCCCGAGACTATACACCATCACCTGATAGTGACCCCATCGCATTTCTTACTCGACATCTCTCTCAACTTCCCCCACATCTATTGCTACATTATAGTTACATCACCACTCCAAAGCAGCGTACTGTGATAGCGTCCATACGAAACAGACGCCTGCATCACGCCAATGAAAATCCTCCTGAATTGCAGTTTGAAGCTGCACGGAATGCCTGGCCCGATCTCTGGCATGGCCGCACTGAACGACGAGGAATTCAAGAAGGGAAGGAAGAGAGAGCTTGGGCACAGAGTGATTTCTTGCCAGGAAACAAGCAACATATAGGAAAACTTGGCAATCTTCTAGCGGAATATGAAGAAGAACGAGAGGCCGAGCGCATTCGCACTCTCAGGCGAAATAGAGCACCTGCTGAGGACGATTTTGTGCCAGAAGAAGATACCGACAGTGAAGACGATGTCCCGACTTCGAGTCCGTCAGAATTTGAGACGGATGACGAAGCTCGGGCATCGTTCGAGCGGCTTATTCAGGAACGGTTCATTTATGGTCTACTTGATGTGCGTGTAAGAAGTCATTTATATAACAATAAAACTCATCTTTGTGGTGTTCATGTATCAGAATATTAACTATGACGAAGTCGACTGGGACGAGTCTTTGGGCATCGAGGACGAACGAGAGGCAGAAGAACGTTGGTTTGACGATGATGATGACGACGACATTTCATAATGCAATTTACACAAAAAACATACAATTCAATCTAACTGAAGACATACAGAGTGGAGTATACTATTTGAGATATTTCATACAGAATTGGGATTTGATCAAAGTCCAATGCATAGAGATAATAAACACGGAAGACGTAGTATGGTTAATAGTCAAAGTGGCAATTTGGCACAAATCAAGGGAAGAGAATAATATTACAAGGCGAGTCTTCGGCTTTGTATATTAATACGATGGAGAAAAGAGACGAGTAGAAGAGATAAAATGCACCGTTAGAAAAACATCCAGATCGGATACCAACAAATCAGCGTTGCAAACGGGGTCCATGGCTACTTCCAGCGACTGGTCCTGGTCCTGGTCCACTTGCTTCAGGTCGAACGTCCCCAGAAGTTCGTCCAAATAGCAACGAGGTCGCATAATTTTCCGCTGCATGCAACGTGTTTCGAATGCCCCGTTTGACGCTCCTTGCTCTCGGTTCCGAGTTTGACGACTGCCCTTCATTCGAATTCCCAGGTTGCTCTCGACGGCCTCTTGATTCCGCGCCAAGAGCCGATTGGAGAGACTCCTGCAGTTCTCGATTAGTTGGCGGTGTCAAGACAGGTTCGCGGTAGATCCATTTAGTTTCGTTAGCCGGAACATCGGGCGTGGTGTTTTCACGGAAGACCCTGTTATCAATCTCACCTTCTGAGTCAGAGTTGGCCCGCGAGCTACTCGACTGAGGGGGTTCTGGAGCCGGCGAAATACGAGACACAGATGGCTGCCGTGGGGTGCGTTCCTGCGCAACAGTCTGCACTCGGACGGCGGATCCTCCTTGAGCACCTCTGCCATGACCGATCTCCGCATAATTCAGGTCCGGAGTCATAGCACCATTTCCGCGGGGCGATACACCCGCGATGGGCCTCTCAGTATAGGTGCGAAAAAAACCCGAGCCATTATCACTGGTAGCCCCGATACCGTCAGTGGGTATATTGGGTATAGCATCGCTTGACGATTGTGAAGATTCAATGATGGGCAGGACATCGGCGGCGGTTCGGCCATGCCGGACTTGTACTCGAGGAAGGCGAGAAGGTCCAGCGGTGGGTGTCGATGCTTGAATTTGGGCGTTCAAGCGAGAAGTGGCGCCTTGCAAATTGGTAGTCGGGGACACTTCTGGTTGAATGCCACGCCCATGCCGAGGCGTGGCCATAGGAATGGTGGCAGCACGATTAGGACGATCTCGCTGGAAAGTAAATTCATGTGGTTGGGCGAGGTGGCGAGGATGGTGGCCACGAGTGGTGGTTACGTTGGGATTATAAAGCATATGCTGCCGAGGGTATCCTTCCATCTCTCGAACCTCTCCGAGTGCTTCGGGCTCAGGAGTATCGTCCTCATGATAACCTTCACCGTCAAAGTCATCCTCCTCGTATTCCGTATCGTCGGTGTTGTTCAATTCCGTGATGCGGTCAAACAATTCTGTTAGGTAAGTCCTCAATTGTGAAACACCTTTGCCAGAGAAAACGCAGAACGCTTGGCGTTGGGCCGAGTTGAAATCCTATCAAAAAAATCCGAGTTGAGTCGCTGAATCCTGCTGAGATAAAAAGAACAAACCTTAGGGGCTTCACGGCAGAATTGTTGAAGTTCCTGTTGACGGAATGCTGTCACACCAGTCAGGCTGAGATGGGTGAGCTTGTGAAGCTTCAAAAGGAGGAAATGAATGGCCATGACTGAAATCTGGTCGCAATACGAGAGATGGATTCGTTCGAGGGTGGCATGGCGTTCGGCCAGAGCATATATGGCTTCATCTGTGAGCTGATTGACGCGAACGAGGCCGACCCGACGAAGCTTGGGCAATGCCGATAGTTCAAAGACGGACATATCTGTAAGAAGCACGCAGTCTTTACGACGGTTGATCAGTCAAAGCACGAGCTATACAAAGAAAGTGACTCACTTGCAAAATCAATATACCGAATACGTGTGCATGATCGAGCCAGCAATCGCACAGAACGATCGGTGATTTTGCTCGCATGACCGAGGTGGAGATAATGCAAGTGCCGACCGAGCCTGCAGATTGTTTCGACCGCTTTGTCGGTGAGAAGCACGCATTTGGAAAGAACGAGGTTGCGAATCTTGGGCGCGTGGGAGACAATGCCTTCAACGGCATCGTCAGTGACGAGAGCGCAGGCAGTCAAGTCCAGCATGCGCAAATTCTCAAAGATGCGGTTGATGATGAGTGGAGGGAGCTCGTCGATCTTCTTTGAGTGCGAGTTGGCAAAGGGGTTCACGACGTCGTTTTGAGAGTCCGACCTCAAAGGGGCTGGAAAGGCGGCGTCCGTCAGAAGAGAGCAATGAGAGAGACGCATCTCCCTCATATGTATGAGATGCGTCCAGATAAGACGGACTGAGACATCTGTTATGACTTCGCAATGATTGAGGTCGATTTCCAGAAGCATCGGACAGCCCTCGGCAAGGGCGGAGACGGCGCTGTCCGTCAAGAGGGTTAGACCGCTCAATTTGACTCTGCGCAGAAGGGGGCACGAGCTGGCGAGAGCAATGATGCCGGAGTCGGTAACCTTATCGCAACCTGACAAATTGATACCTTGAAGTCGGGTTGCAACGGTGGCGAGACCAATTATAGATTCGCTGGAGGTGTTGACGACGCCCGTGAGGTCAATAGCGACGAGGCTGGAGAAACTGGGAAGAATTTTGGCGAGGATGTCTCCTGTGAGGTGCTTGCATCCGATGAGGGTGAGCCGTTCGAGACGATCGCAGCGAGCGAACACGCTGACGAGTTCATCTCGAAGATCTGAACCATGATTGAGGAAATTGAGACGGCGGATGAAGCGGGAGTAGGTGAAGGTCAGCTTTTCCTTCCGGAGGAGCTTGGCCATCTGGTAAATGGTATGATACTTCGGGAAAGATGGTTTGTGCCACAGGAGTTCAACTGCACACTGGCACCACGTGCGGGACACCCGCATAACGGCGAAGAGATCCCTGGACGAGTGCAGATGCTTGAAGATTTGGATCATGATCTCGGGGGGTATCGTCGAGATTGGGGAGAGAACGGCGGGCGTTTGCACGGCGTGCGGGTCTTGTTCTCGCTTGAATGCCCATTGAGCTGGAACAAGTTGGTGGTCAGGATAAAAGGCGAACTGGGTTGCCTCCTCATCGATGTCGATGTCGTCGCCATCGTCGGAGAGGGAGGTTGTAGATGGGGCGTGGTGTTTGTAGAGTGACACCATGGCAGGTAGTGGATGGGAGAAGAGACTTGGCGGAACCTTCTGTCAGCCTGGTTTTCATGCAGACGAACACGTGCTTTCCCTCTTGCCATGCCGCCATGACATCGGATCCTCTCCAAGATGCTCAGGCCACACAAGTTCGTCCTTTCTTGTTCTCCTTATTCTGACTCTTTATAGGTCTTCACTGTCTAGCTACCGGTCTCTTTTGACCACCTCCTGCAAACAACCCCCATGCCAGAACCAGGCCCAGATTATTACACGGCTCGGCGGCGTCTCTGGCTTACTCCGCGAGTGAATCCGGTCACGCCACCAGCTCATCCACCTGCCAGGCAGAAACTCGAGGATCTCTTCAACCAGCCAGGTGCCATCTACAGCCCAGAAGCCTGGAATAACGGCCTCGAGAAAGTTTGGAAAGGCTTATCCTCCGGTGGGAAGCTGAAATACAGTCTACCAATGGCTATTATTGTACGTTCATCAGTTCTAGATTCCTCGTAACGTGTATCATCCTTATTCATCTTTTCTATGCAAAGATCAAAATCATCCACGCCGCTTGGTTGCGGGATAAAACCTGGCCTGTCGGTATGGAGGCGCCAGACTCAGATGACGATCAGCAAGCAGGTGATGCTCCTCCCGCAAATGTTCCCGACAATCCCACTTCAGCGCAAACCGTTCCAATACCTAGCATCACCTCCACAGAGGTAATGGAAACTATGGCGCCGTGGATGCTCATCAACCGTAGATGACGGTCATTTTAGATTTGTAGATGATGGTCGTTTCGGAATCAGAGCTATACGAGTCTTGCACGAACCTCGACGGTTCCTCCCCACTCAAAATCTTGGTCAAAGAGACGAACGAACTGGTATTGCAACCGGCTATTGTTGCGTTCGATTTCTCATCGCAGGTTAGACGCCCATAATGCGTCGCGGATCGACGCTTCATCATCGATTTGGAGATGATAATGACAGGCAAGGTAGTATGGCAACAATAACAGTACAAGGGGTGGTAATGTGGGCGCAATGTGGGCACCTTTTAATCCATGTCAATTGCCAAAAGATATAGTCACAGCATCGGTAGAGAGGCCAGAAGGCGCACACCCGTGAGAATAGAATAAAGGATCTATGTTCGTACTTCGGAAGCAACTTTTATGTTCGCGATGGGGGCGAAACCTATAATATTGTCATAATCAAAGTTGTGTTAGAAAAAGGACTCCAAAAATGAAGGGTTGAACAAACGAGTATAACTCCATCTCCTCGCACAAATAACATCTCCATCTTCCGTTTTGCAACCTGATCACAGAAATGAGATGACCAGTCTCTCGAATCAAAAGGAGAATAGCATACGTTAACGACACCTTGTCCATTTGCTGCGGCTTCTGGATCTACAATCATAATGGTTTCTTCCACGTCACTCATAATCAGATTCATATGACCATCGTATGCCTGGATGACATAGAGTCAGTACGCGTCTCGAGATCAATTAAGTAGATCCATACATGTAATATGCCAGTCAATTCCCGGTCGCCTCGTAGCTTCACAAATACCCGTTCGCTCAGCGAGAGCCTGATTAGATCAAACGGCTCCTGGATGCCTGTTACTGAAGAGTCCATGGTTGTGTAGGGGCTGCCAGGAAGATGAAGTGCGGAGAACAAGCTGCAATTATTATTGAGTGAGTTTCGCGATCGGGGGAGAAGTGACAATGTCACGTGACTGGTTTTTGAAGCTCCGATCACAGCATTTCTGGAATGACTTGCTCGTCAAGCCAACAACATATCTCTCGCAGCGACCACCATCATGCCAGTAAGTTGTGCTCACATTCTGAAGTAACTATCGGATGCTAACTGTTTCTCTCCATTCAGAAACACTATTGCGATTACTGTGACGTCTTTCTCACTCACGACTCAACGTCAGGTAAGCAGGTTTGCTCTCTTCTTGGAAAGTCGTGTTTACTAACGGTTTCGTACAGTACGAAAAGCTCATAATAGCGGCAGGAATCATCTTTCCAACGTTCGGGATTACTATGCATGTAAGTATATGCATTTTTTCTGACTTCTTGTTTCATGTTTACTCATCTTCATACAGCGCTAGGACACGACAAGGCCCAGAATATCATTGACCAAATTACTTCGGCCTATGAAAGTGGAGGACCACCTCCAGGAGGTTTCGGTTTTGGACCTCAACATCTCGGGGGTCCACCTCCTGGCTTCGGAGGTCCTCCTATGGGATATGGACAACAACCTATGCCTCCGCCAGGGTTCGGTGGCCGTAAGTCCCTTCCCGCCTCTTTGCCTGGAGTTGTAATCAAACTAAATATTCCTGCAGCCCGACCTCCGTTTCCTCCTGGTCAAGGATTCCCGCCTATGATGCCCCCTGGTGGCCCGCCGTTCCCACCAGGTGGGATGCCTCCTCCAGGCATACCAGGTAGTATGCCTCCTCCAGGCATGAATGGGCCCCCAGCAGGATTTGGTACGTCCGCCCGTTCTATGTATGAGTCGTCTCGACCAACCTCCCGCACAACAGGTGCACCTCCGTTCCCGCCTAATGGAGGACCTCCTGGCGGCATAGCCATTCCTCCGTTCCCTCCTGCCAACGGCCCACCGACCAATTTCACGCCACCGCCTGGAATGAACTACAACGGCCCTCCGCCAGCGCAAAGTTCAGCGTCTCCACCGAATAATCCCTCCCAACCAGTTGCTCCCAGTATTCACCCTGACCGGTTGCGCATGCTGAACAGCGGTGGTGGACGATGAGGTCAGTAGATGAGCTAGTTTTTACGTATGTACTACGAGTAATAAATATGAAAATGATATTTTTGATGCCATAAGAACGAACGTGCGTGTTTGGGTTGGTCCGCTAAATTTCCTTTTGTGGATGTGATGATGTTAAGAAAGGGTCTATATATAAAACAGTTGGTGAACGAAACTTTTACTTTCTCCTGACACCATGTCGACCCAGCCGTTGCTCCAGCGCACCGCACAAAAGCGCATCGCCCTTCCTGTTCGTGTAGAACCTAAAGTCTCGTTCGCAAATGAGCGCACCTTTCTCTCATGGCTCCATTTCACCGTCGTCCTTGGTGGTCTCGCCGTTGGGTTGTTGAACTTTGGAGATAAGGTGTCGTCATTGCTCTCCTTTGAACGTGAAAACGAACTCATATCTTTTCTCTCGTGTCTAGGTCGGCAAGATTAGCGCCGCCATGTTTTCCTTTGTCGGTTCGTCAGCCTTACTTCCCTCCAGAGTCCAGATGCAGGCTGACACATTGCCTTGTAGCAATGGCCATTATGATTTACGCCCTATATACATATCACTGGAGAGCAGCATCTATTCGTCGCGGTGGACGTGGGCCTTATGATGATAGAGTTGGCCCGGTGCGTAATATTTTCTGAGTCATGTCATCTTTTCGCTTCTTAGACTTTTCTGACCACCTTCGGACTTTAAACAGACTATACTGTGTGCTGCGCTTCTCAGTATGCTTCACCTCGCTTGCCCGTTCTAATGCCCCCTGACCCGATTCTGCTTCCAGTTGCCGTTGTTGTCAATTTCATCCTTCGATTTACGGAAACATAAGATTCGCCCGTGGAGAGATAGCTTGCTTGAGGCTTGAGCAAGTTCTACGCGACCTATGGTCATGAAAGGCCTGGTACTATTATCGACAACATCTTTAGTCTCATTCATGGACAGCCCGGGGTTCTATCATCTACATCCAACATGTATTGTATATACTCCATGCACAAGACAAGGCTGACTACTACATCATATCATATCATATCGTACATACCGAGCTGTTCAACCGCGTTTCTGCCTTTTTGTACAGCTCTTGTGGAGACTGTATCCACCGACGAAATAGACACGGAGCGGCGTGGCTACGGGAGTGGGCAGGGGATAAATAAACATCCATTGTGCGAGAAATGCAAAACCGGCACTCACATGTTTTCTGCTTCTCGCGCTTCTCGTGCTTCTTACACTAAGCACGCTCTGTGCCCTCCCATCTTCTCCTTCTGTTTCTCCTTCTCCATCTGCCCCGTTTGTGCACCATCGACGTCCATGCCATCTCCACCTTCCGTCTTCGTCTCCACCATCAACAGACTGGCTCTGCTCTCTCAGAGTAGGCGGTTCTTTAACACCTGAATATCGTAATCAACTTTGTCCGCGACACGCTTGGTTTCCACCAGAGCAGTGTAGCCTCCAGCAACGCTTCGAGCTGCGCGGTATTGTCGCGTGTCGGCATGACGAGACGACTGTGCGAAATCCCAAGTTCCGCTAGGGCTTGCGTGATTTTAGGCGCAATGGCGGCTTTGGGCGTGGGTAGTTTGAATGACCGAAGATAGGCAGGTTGGTGTGCTGCTTTCGTGGCGGCCCCCGTGGCTGGAGTGTCCGTGCGAATGATACAATGTTGAGCATCTATTCAAGTATGAAAACGATTAGCATGGTATTCACAGACCGGAAAGAGAGAAGATTATACCGTAAGCGGCACTCTTCGCAGTGTGTGGTCGTTTCAATGCCGGCGCGCTCGCCACAGATGGCGTCGAAGGGCTGTCAATGTCCATCCCTTGCACTCCTTTCTTCGTACTCTTCTTCCTAGTACTGATGTTGGTACTGGCTCCTTCCGCAGTGATGCCCAACGGCCCTCCGTCGTCCTCTACAATATCTGGCAGCCCCGAATCTATACCAGCAAGGGTTCTCAGTAAGTTTTCTCTGTCCTCTTGAATTTGCGCTCGTTATGTTCGAGCCGCTTGACTTCGACATAGAGCGCTTCCTCCTCTGCGATTTGGTCGGGGGTCCGGTTTTCGAGACTGAGAATGTACTTCTTCCTCGTCAATTCACGGTCTAAAGAGGTTTGGCGTTAGTTGGCAGGTGTTGAGAACAGAATATGAGTATGATAACACTACCTTTGTCGAATTGGAAGCTTGAGATCAATTGTGCTTTGCTGGTCTCGTCGCCTGCCCAAGGTCGGTTCCGCACTAGTTTTCTGCATACGCTGTAATAGCGATCTTTGAGGTCCTTTGGGTAAGATTTTCAGAAAAGGATGTTTAAAGTCGTAACAAAGGCGGCTTACCTCTATTGAACGACTTGGTCCTTCAGGGTATTCATACCGATCATGTATAATGTACCACCGCGAATCGAAGTCCTGAACGACGCTGAACAAATAATCTGTCTCCTCTTTGGTCCACTCCTTGTCTATTTTGATTTTTTGAGTGGCAAAGTTGACGATGCAGAGATAGGGACAACTCTTACCTTCAAGAAAACGTGTGTATTCATCTTGTGAATATGTATATGTAGTCGGTTGCACGTTATATTTGGCGAAATTATATTCTATACAAGATGATATTTAACAATTCTGATCGAACGATGAGGACAGAGAACATACCAGCGCCAGGCGACGTAGTGGCCTTCTC
>JADNRV010000596.1:0-23068 GCA_015499995.1 Flammula alnicola
GGAAGCATTTTTCCTCTACCAGTGGAGTCTGACCATTCCGATTTTTTCCCTCTTTAGCTCATATTGCTACGGTCGGAAAAGCCATGTCAAGTTCAGAAGAAGTAGCATATCCTATTTTGAGGAAGCACGACGTGGATTATGTGCTTGTCATCTTCGGCGGATTGATTGGGTACTCCGGTGATGATATCAACAAGTTCTTGTGGATGGTTCGTATCGCACAAGGTGTCTGGCCGGAGGAGATCCAAGAACCCAACTACTTCACACCGCAAGGCGATTACAGGATCGATGATAGGGCCTCTGCGACGATGAAGGAGAGTCTCATGTACAAGATGTCGTATTATCGGTTCGTGTTCTTTTCTCTCTGTCTTGCTCTTTCTCTTCTCGCATCACCTCCTTTCTTCCTTCGTGGGTTCTTTTCTTTTTCCTCTGCCTTGTCTTCCCACCCCTTTCTTTTAAATGGAACTTGCCATGCAAAATTAGAATGTTATCAGCTGATGATCCTGACGTTCTGTTTCTTTTTGCCATTTTAAATCTATTAGGTTCAATGAACTCTTTGGAGGCAATCCGGGCACCGATCGTGTGCGCCAACAGCAAGTGCCAAAAGTAGGCCCCACCCTGGATTACCTTGGTCTGTCCTCCTTCTCGTTCACATCCTAACCCCAAACGCAGAACTCAACGTTTTCTACTTTACTTTTTTTCCCATAGACGAGGCGTTTACATCTGAAAATTGGATCGTAAGTTCTTCTATCTTGCTACCCTTTATTCCGTGCAGCTTCCGAGCTGCTATGCGTCCGATCTTTCACTGACCACGTTTTCTTTCTTTTTTGCCTTTTCTGCTCTTGCAGGTTCGGATCTACGAGGTCAAGAAGGAGGATCTACTCGGACGAGACCTAAAAAGCGCGAATGCATTTGCGCAAGGGAAAAAGAGAAAACGGAGCAAGCCGACATCGAGGAGGAGGGCTATTGTATGAATAGGATAGGGGTATGAGGAGGGCCTCGTTGTGTGCGTTTTTAAATAATTGTCGGTTACATATATACATGCATACCTGCCTTGCTAGAGACAATTTTGAGAACGATCGTATGGTCTTTCACTCCGTTTTCTTTTTGGTTGGAAGGTGAGTGGATGTGTGAGTGTCTGGGAAGCGCTTCGCTTGGTGCCCACAGTCGGTACGACCACTATTAGTAGTCTGACTGGAACTTTGACTTTTGAGGAGTCGGATGTAAGAATTACAGTCATCCACCATCAAATGTGACGCCACCATCATCTGATACACTTTTGCGAAGTCAATAACTTTGCAAAGGATGCTCCGTTTGCCTTCAAATAAATTGCAACATATATTTACATTCTCTGTGAGTACCGAAATGAACCATCATTTTCACATCTATGTTACCCAGGCTTAGTGCCAATACACTAGTGTTTCATATATTCTTCCACAATCACATACATATACTCTATGATGTACTGCATCTCTGCTTCGGAAATTTTATAAATACAATCCAGCTTATTATTTAAACATTCTGGTGAAGGTTTGGAAGAAGAGCATCGAGATTCGAGCTCTCTATGATAATCTTAATATTTGCTGTATCATTTGGGGGTTGATGATTGTACGGAAAATCGATATGGAGAGAGGGTTAGGATCCATGATATTTGCGAAGTGCACTCGTGGGTGGCTAGCTACTTAGAGGTATATAACTACTTTATCACACCAGTATGGTATGTATACAAGGCTACGCGGGTTGTGAAGTTAACGATAAGAACAACGCCAAGCTGTGGATGTCTCCAATGTCCAAGCCACCAACGCCTTGCAACGCTTATAGACGCTTATGGGGGGGGGAAATTAAACGGGAAAGCCAAAAGCAACCTCAGCCACCAAAAGTCACTACATCCTGAAAGATCCTGAATCCTGAACTCGAATACCGGAAAGCCGAAAACCAAAGACCAAAGACCGAAAGCAAAGAGATAGAGAGATCCCAAGTACGGAGTAGGAACACTAGACAGACATCGAGGTAGACCGGATGCACAAACCTATCTCTCCATGTTCATGATCATATGCTTGGATAGGCCAGGTATTTCATGATCCTTTCCCCGACGGAGCATTATACTGACTACTATCAGATTATTGAGGTTCCGAGTCGTAGCGAGCTCCTTCACATATTTGGTAGTGAGTCACCGGCAGGATTTATAGGTATTTGACGTCCGAGTCGGAGAGACTGGTGCTGTTAGTTCATGTCTTTTCAAGTTCTTTCTGCCCGGGCTTCCACCAAGCGATATGCAAAACCTATTCCTGCAGGGAAATAACGAAAGAAAAGAGTGTCGTCATAGCCATTAAGCACAACACATATGCTGTTGCTTGGCTCGCTTTCAAGAACCAATCGGTTCTCCAGTGCGATGGCGGGGTCCAGCTAATGAACATCACGCATCACGGTCAGATGCTGCTGAGAGTTTATCTTGTGAAATGCTAACTCTAAACTGATAGAAAGACGGGCATTTTCAGCAGCTTCGTCAAGAGAGAGAAGGGGGGGGGGGTTGTCAAATTTTAAAGATTCAGCGCGTCGAGCGGCGTGAGTCGGGGCGTCATGATAGTCAGAGCGCAACGCATTTGTATATGGAGATGTACTTGTATCGGAAAGCGCAAAGGCGTCACGCGCAAAATCCGACATTGCGATTATAGCTACCTAAGTATAGCGAATTGAATATCAGTGCAAATGCCAGAAAGAAAAAACAGGAGGGAAAAGCAGGACGCGCACTACGGGACGGTGAGATCGATTTTTGCGTTTGTATGCGCTACGGCGTGTGTTTTACCTCGGGTCGACATCCTCCTACGTGGCTCGAAATCAGAGTTTAGTGGTTGCGGTTTCGTCCATCTTCCGTGGCGGGCTAGGGGCGCCATCGAACTTTACCGGTGGATAACGGTTTCGGAGGATCGTTCTTTGCAGAGGTTGTTGAGTCACGGTCGACCCATTATAAAAGACCCACAGCCAGAGTGGCATGGGTCGGCAATCAATGAGAAAGCTCTGCGGGCTCTGCAGTTTGAAATGAAAGCGGATCTCGTCAAATGATCTCGTATAATTCAGTCGGTTGCGTCGTCGACAACTCCCGAGTCCCCAGCATGCATAGGTTTCTTCAGCGAGAATTGAAATTCCTGCAGCACTGAAATAAATATTTGAATAACACAGGCCGCAATCATGGGAATGAAGAACTTGTCGTTTCATCGGTGGAAACCCTTCGTCTCGCTCGCCAGAGGAAGGCCCCGAAATATTTGAATTACACAGGCCGTAGTGAATGTCATGAGAACGTGGGCAGACTTCCTGAAAGTGGTTCTGAGCGCTGAATGTCGAACAGCCTCGCAACCCTGATGGAAAGAGAATGTGAGAGAGTGTGTGACGGTGATGTGACGAGACAACAAGAACCACGGCGCACACCATTCATCGGTCCTACTCTCAATCCCAGTGCTGCCTGCAGTCTCTCTTTACTCCCGCACACTCTTTTGCGCTATAATAACCTTGCTTTCTGTTCTTCAGGTCTGCATCTTTCTTTTTGCTTTCTCTCGGAAAAAGTCCTGATTTTTGGCGGGTTTCCCCAGGCCAACCAACTGCTTTCCTCGACGTATTTTTCGTAGAAAGGACCACCCCAACAAAAAAAAATGTTCGCCGCACACGCATTCGCTGCCCTCCTTGCTCTCGCTGCGCCCCTCGTTGCACGCGCCGACGTGACCCCTCTCACGCCTGCCCCGGGAGACACCTTCAACGAGGGGGCGCCTTGCCTCATTACATGGGGCGGCGACACCACGTCGCCCACCGCCTGGAAGAACATGGCCATCGAGCTCATGTCGGGCGACAACTTGAACATGAACCACATCACCAGTGCGTTTCTTTCCCTCCTCCCACACTCAATTTCATTCGACTGACATATTTTTTGTTACCCACCCCCCTCGGCAGCCGTCGCAACAGGCCAAGACGGCACCGTCGCCGGCAGCTTCACCTACACCTGCCCCGCAGTCACCCCGAACTCCGCCATCTACTTCTACCAGTTCACCGCCCCACAGGCCCCCAACACGACCTGGACCGGGCGGTTCATCATCGCCTCGGCTTCGGGCCAGAGCACGCCCCCCGCCAACCCGACGCAGCCCGGGTCCAACGCCGCCATCCCCTGGGGCACTGGCGCACTCTCCGACCCGTCCAAGGCCGTCGCCGCCCCGAGCTTCGCGGGTGCGGGCGCGGGTTCTCCCACACTGTCTGGGTCTGGCTCTGGGGTTGCGGTGCCGAGTACGACCCCAGCGGCGTCGAGCGTCGTCGTCGTCACGCCGGTCGTTACGCCGACGCCGACCAAGTCCGTCGTACCCTCGTCTCCCGCCTCTGCGACGGACTCGCCCGCCTCTTCGTCCACGGGCACCCCGCAGCAGAACACCACGAGCGCGAACGCCGCGTCTGCGCTTGGCTTTGACGGGCGCGTGTGCTTCAGCGCAGTCGCTGTTGTCTTTGCGGCTTTCCTATGGTGATGATGAGGATGAGGAGCTGTGTTCCTTTTGTCATTCATCATCATCAGCGACGACGTTCTGGTTTATTTTTTATGATACGATATACACGTTAAATAATGGTGGTATTTTGGTTTTCATCTTTTTCGTGGAAGGACTTGTTGCTGTTTTTGTTGGCTTTCATCCGTCGTATACCTTTGCTATACCTACCACTACCGTGCTACTTACACCCGTTACCATCTATCCATGTCATCGTCAATGAAGCTCTTCGTTCATCGGGCTTTTCTTCGTCAAGAAACCTAGTACATCTGCCTCCATTTGCTTTGGGTTTTTGGTTTTTGGTTCTTGGTTTTCAGAATTTATGACGCACTTAAGTAGTTTTCGCTGTTTGGATGTTTGGGGGGTTGCATTTTCAGTTTTAAATTTTTTACTGTTAGCGTTGGCGTTGCTGGCTCGGACATTGGACATCGGACTCGATATCCACATATTGGCATTGTTCTTTATTCATTACACAACCCACACGCATCGTCCCATAGCGCCTCGTAGTAGTCTACTGCTTACCACATGGCATCCTACCTCCTGATCCCATCCCATCATCGATATCGTCGTTGCTTGCAATCCAAAATGAACAGCATTCCATAAATAATTCTACTGCACTAAGCACTAAAAACCGATCGATATCGAATCGAAGCGATGATTTAAAAAAAATGTACGGCGTGAAGCTGCTGCCGTCCTTCAAGTGGTGTATAAGTAATTAGTTTTTCAACCGAGGGCCCCACAGTAAAGGAAGGAAAGCGCGCCCTTCCCGCCGTGCTTCTTTTGGATTGTGGATTCATACGACCCGGAGCTCGAGCTTCGAGCTTGCTTCGAGCTTCGGCTCTTTCGGAGGGATCATTATCGTCGAGAGTAACATCTGTCCGCAAACCATGGCAATCATCATGGCCGCCGTCCGCCTTCAAGCCAATGTTGTATGTCATCCCGACCCCACCAACTCCGCGTCGCCCACTAGATACGACCCGGAAAGCAAGCTTCAAACGATGGGCTGAATCGTTGATATTGTGGCATAAATGTATCGTCATCACAAGTAATAGAAATGGTATGTGCAGGGTAATGGTATCACAAGTCATCGAAAAGTCGTCGCGTCGTAATGGTCTGCTCTACGGTCCAGCGTATTCGAAACAGACGAACGGCGTCAAAAGAAAACAATGTAAATTGAGGTCGAGTATCGAGGGTGCCCGGTAAGGCTCAAGTTCGGAGGCTTGGAGCCTGAAAGCAAGGGCTCGGGCTCGATTGAACGCCCGTCGTTGACTCGACGTCATCTCGCCTCGCCTCTTCGCCCATCACGGCGAGGCAGAGAACGACGGGCGTGCACGCGCACTGGCTGCAGCACCGTAGGAAAGTCGAAGTATATACTATAAAAGAAACGAGACGTGGTGGGCAAGGGTGATGCCAATTTTATGCCGAACGGGTCTTGGACGATGCGCTTTTGAAATGCGAGCTCTTCAAGAGCGTCTCTGCGAACTCCTTGAAGTCCTGTTTCGAACATGATCTTCCAGGCTACATAGGGTATATCATAGAAGAGAACAGAAGAACGAGAAGGATAATAATCAGCCACAATCCATAAACAACTCAATGAAAAAAGAAAGAAAAACTTACCTTGACCGCATATATAACGATCTCCTGCTTCGTCTCCGTCGCTGACGTCGACTCGCTTGACGTTCCGGCCGTCTGCTCAACAGCCTCCTTGAGGATAAACCTGAGCACATTTTCCTCCGGGACGAATGTGCAGCGGACGGTAGGCTGCACTCGGACGTTCATGGACACTTTCCATAACGGTTCGCGCCGGAAAACTATATATCATTGTGGGTAAGGGTACGAAGGTCAGATGAGGTTTGGTGCACTTGAGAATAGAGGGAGATAGGCAGGAAACTCACGTATTCTCTCTTCCAGCGTCGTCCGGTTGGAAAGCAGCTTGATTTGGCCTGGGATTCCCTCCGAGAAGGGTTTATTCCCCCTCTTGATGAACAGCTTGACGCCTTTCTGCTCCAGCTCGACGTCTTCGTTCTCCTCGCCCGTAACGTCTAAATGCCCGAAAAGTGTCAGGACGTGACTACTCTCGTAATTCAAGTTGCGGAAAACTGACGCGTATATTTCTCAGTCGGATGCGCCGGCGTCGCCTTTGCCTCCTCGATCGCGTGGTTCGTCTCTGCCGGCTTGAAGATGTCAGCGACGGCCTTCTCTGGTGACTCGTCGTCATTTTGATGTGTCGTCAGATCTCCAGTGCTACTCCAGATGGAGCGCTGGGCACCCTTTCCGAAGGGCGACTGTTGTGGCTTGCTGATGGCCGCAAAGGGCGACGTCGAGCCGGCGAATGCAGCGAAGCCGCTGGAAGGACTCATCTGCGACGTATGGAGATGGACAATTAAGTGTTTGCTTTGTGGAGGAATTAGATCGGTTAGGCTTACAAAAGGTTTAGGAGTTGAAGGACGCGATAAGGTATCGCGGTTGGCGAATGCAGCGAAGCCAGCAGATGGACTTGTCTGTGAGGATGAAAAATCAAATCTTTTCATCCAAATATTTTATCAATGCACATTACTTACGAAAGGCTTGGGGGTTACAGGCCGCGGTGTGGTGTCGCGAGGGGTCATGGGCTGAGGTGTCGATGGCGGAGGTGGCGAGAGAGAAATCGGTATTGGTGTCTCAGCAGGAGCTGGAGCTGGAGTCTATTTTTATTCGCATATATGAGTTCTTTTGGGCAGATACATGAATTAGCATTGTTACGAACAGGAGATGGTTCTCGTGGAGAAGCCACTTGGGGCGTTGGAGAAGGCGACCGTGGAGGCTCAGTTGCTGGAGTTGTGACAATCGCCTCGGGATCGTGCGATACCAGGGGCTATCGAGGATATTTAAAGTTGATTACGGTTTTCCTTATAAAAACAAGTAGAAATGATTCACAATTTCGACGTCTACGTCCGATGTTTGCGAAATGATAGAGTCCAGAGACACATCTGGGGTGCTATTGGTAGAGGCAGTCTTAAAATATGCCAACAATGAGCTTATATCGCCCGTCCATCACACTGACCAAGCGTACCTCTGATTCTGCGGATGGAGTCCTGCTTCGCTTGTTGGGGTATATGTTTGCAAGGTTCTATTGAGGAACAGGACATGAAGATACACTGATAAATTTTGGCAAGGCCAACTGACATGAGGGTAGCCAAGTTCTTCCTGTTATAAGGGTCAAATGTGTGAAAAACGGATATTTAGAAAACTACAGACCTTCTTCGGTTCGTCGAATCCATCGTGGGGCACCTTTCGTTTCAAGGATGCTCGTCGAGCTGGAGTTGTCGAGGTAGTAGCAACAGCAACGTCAGTCTGCAGTCTCTCCGGGTTTAGTGCTGCTACTTCAAATGGCACTGGCGTCGACTTCGGCTCCGTTTTTTCATTGGATGAACGTGACTCTGAAAGAGGGTTTTTGGCGTCCATGTTCACCTCGCCAGCAATAGATTCTCGAATGAGATTAGAACCGGGGTTGGCTCTACATCCATGTAAGCGTCTGAGAAAGATCTGACAAGAACAAGACGTACGAGCTAGTGCTGAGGCGGCGGGTGCACGCATAGCCGACCGTAGCAGCAAATGTTGCAATTCCAGCTACAACATAGTTGTAATCGCTGACTGGAAACATGGCGAGGGCTTGGTTGGCACAGATAGGTGACTGGGTATGTTCCGGGGGCAATCCAGATAATAGGGCTCAGCCGAAATGGTGCTACAATATTCTGCTGCGCGAAATTCTCAGATAATCAAGCGGTCGTGTGATAACCAGCTGAACTGACCAAAGAAAATAAGACAGACTTGGGGAATGCAAGCTTTGCGCTGGCTGGAGAGAAGTTCTTGGGGATGAAGTTGAAGTTAACGGAAAGGAAAGCAGTTTAGAAGTCCTATTTTGTTCGCCTACCTCCATGATGCATGATGTTCTGCCTCACTGCGAACACGAGTTGTTTAATTTCGGCCCGGGTGGATGGAATTGGGTGTCGAAAGAAACACGTGTCCTCTTGACATGAGAGCGAGGAAGGCTCTCCGTCTCCGAAGCTATGCGGCCGGAAACGAGAATTTAAGCGCGTAAAAAGCATGTCGCTTTGCGCGAAATCGTCGAGGTCATCTCCAGGATCCGAAACACGAAATGCGGCTGAAAGGCTGAGAGAATATCGATGGCATATCGGCAACCGTTAGTTTCGGAGATAAGTAACAGACAGGGCGCCTGTCAAAATCTTGGGGTGAACTCTTCGCTATGTGCGCAGAATGCTCTACAGCCATCGTTCAGATGCCGTAGTAGATTATTTGCTGCTTATATGCGTTGAAATTGTAAAGACAGTTGAACAAGTCGGACGATAGCAGTCACGGTGACGGGTTTTTCGGGACTGCACCGCCACCGGATATCCGCTTTGCTATTACTTGTCTCTGCTTGTCAGCAATCATTTCGGCCTCGGAGACAAACAATGAAGATGGATCCGAAATGAATTCAGCTGATCCCGTCGCCGACAGAGACTGTCATTCAACCTCTTGCTTCTCGGTCTAATTAGGGTTTGCAGCTTGCACCCTGATCCCGACAGGGTTTATGGCCGCCAATGAAGGCCAAGGTATGTGCGTACATAGTGTCAGTATATCATGTTCGCGAGCAAAGCAAATTTGACCTCCCTGTTGCGTTGTGCAGGAGATGTCGCGCTCAATCCGACCGTAGATTTCATCGCAGGAACCATCGCAGTGCGTCGCATCCGCATGGTTTAATAAAACTATAATTAACGATCTCGTGGATCTCGCGCGCAAGGGCATGAGCAGTCTCGTCGTCGGGTTTCCTTTCGATACGGGTCAGTCTCGAAATGTATTGATCAAAGTCTGGTTAATTGCGTTGCTGAGGTTTTTTAATTTTAAGTGAAGGTTAGATTCCAGAGTCCTGAGATCGCGGGCAAGTACCACTCTACGTTCAATGCCATCACCACCATTGTCCGCGAAGAGCGATTTATCGGGTTGTACAAAGGCATCACGTCTCCTTTGGTGAGTGATGAATTTCTACGATATGGATTGACGAGACTAATAAGAGCTTTCCGATTATTTTATCCAGGCTACAGTCGCGCTGATGAACGGCCTCGTATTCGCCTCATACCGCTTCCTCCTTAAACTCCAACTCTGCAACGCAGATTCCGTGCCAACGATTGCCCAAATCGCCCTTGCCGGCGCAGGTAGCGGCGTCGTCTCCTCGTATGTTGTCCAATTCTCTTGCGTCATCTCATTCGACGCGTGCTCGAAGTAACAGTTTTATACTGAAGCTCGAATCTCTTTCTTTCCCTCCTAGAATCATAACCACGCCGACGGAACTCATCAAGATTCGCCAACAGTCACTGCTGACGCCGACAACGGCGCGTCAAGTCGCGCTGCAGATATTTCGGGAAGGCGGGATCGGAGGCCTGTACCGCGGTTTGCTAGTAACTGCCCTGAGGGATTGCGGCTACGGCGCATATTTCGCTGCTGTGAGTAACTGCGTACCATATTCATCGACACCTTTAATTTGCCCTCGATGCTCCATGACGTAAATAGCTATTTTCTGACGGCTGGCTTCTTTTTTATTTTTTTATCTACAGTATGAAGCCACCTGCCGATATTTCTCCTCTCCTTCCAGTTCGAATATTCTCGCACAGGTCGAAAATGAAATGACCCAGCTCTCTTGGCCCGCGCTATTATTAGCCGGCGGTGTTGCGGGAGTCGGTAAGTCGCGCCCCGACGCACCACTGCGTCGCCTGTCTCTTCCTATGTATGTCTTGTATTATCTCATGCTAACCTTCGCTCTGCAGCCGGATGGGTGGCCACTTTCCCTTTTGACGTAGTGAAAACCCGTGTCCAAGGCAGTCAGCCTGTGTTCGTCTCATCGAGCGCTGCGCCTATTTCTCCGGCGGCGATTGCCAGTGCTGCCGGTCCATCTTCAGCGGCGACGCCACTGCTCCTAGGAGGAAGACAGCGCGGTACTGTGTGGGATGCTAATCCATACCGCACGACCTGGTCCACGATTTTGCACTCCTATAGGAACGAGGGTGTCAGTGTCTTTTTCCGCGGCTTGTCGCCAACTTTGATACGGTAAGTCGCGTGTTTTCCTTGCTTGTTCCTCCAATTTTCTGTTGCGCGTTCCATGTGTAGCGAAGCAGAACGCCTTCTTTCCATCTGCTTTATTGTGTGACGTAGACTGATGCAAAAATCTTGCCCCGTGCCAGTGCCATTCCAGTAAACATGGCCACATTCGCTACATTTGAAGCCGTCGTGCACGCCCTCTCGTAACCCACCTAGACCCACGTCAAACAGCGACATTTCGAGAACAAGATCAAGTTAATCACGACCATATGATAACTATCACGAAGATAGACACAAGGCGCGAGGAGGAACAATCGGGTGCCCGTACAGCAGTGTTCTCCCGCGCACGAGGCCACTTTATCCCATTGATATCGTATATACGCCCACATCTTGTGATCTTTGCACGTATTCGCGCATCTAGACCTGAAACGACCCGCATGAGCCGCGCGTACATTGCGAGACTCTTCACATGTACGTATCTCCCTTCAACCCTCACATGCGCGCAATGCTTCGGGGCACGCTCTTACGAAGCAGCGGGCGCAATGGCGCCCAATCTCTCCCCATATGATGCTTTGCAGACCGCTCTGGGTGGGGCGCGCACGAGCGAGACAAGAGGCTGGTGCTTTTCTGAATAGCAAGCTATTATAAACCCAGAAGACAGCCTCAACATCACACAATGCAATGTGATGCAACGAAAGGTTATTTTGTGTCCCCTTGCGTCATGCGCAGCCGCAAGATGATCTTGTCATAGGATGAGTCCCCAACTTTCGTATCTAAAGGAATCAAAACGCAATGTCAAGCGCGGACGAGCCGGGCGTATTGGTCAAACGAACCTCGTCGACATCTCGAATGGATGGATCGTCCCACCGCGATGGGACTGGTTCGCTTTACATTTTTGTTTGTTCTTTCTCAAGGCCTGCTCTCTATGACTTTCTCTCTTCCAAATGTGTCGCTTCGGGATCTGGAACCAAGGGCCTTTACCTCGAAAGACGCTTTATCGGATTATTTCAGGAGCAGTTCCACGCATTACACAAACACTATGACGACACTTAGGCGACACGTTCTCGCACCGTATCAGGCTGTTCCTGCCTGTTCAGGGTGATCAGCGAAGTGGCAGACTTCGCGGCAGACAGAACTTTATCTTCGCTGTCAGCAAATCTACGCTCTATGTTCACAGGCTGGCCAGTACCTGGCCAGTACTGAGTGCAGATGATCCCCACTTCGTGTGGATAGGTCAGGATAGGTCGGAATCATTTGGCGTTCGTGTACGCTTGCAGGTGTCGACGACGGATATATGTTTTCCCCATTCTTCCATCTTCGGGGGCTAGACTGCTTGTTAAGTAGTCGCCATGCACACCAGCGGGCGCTGTGAGAGACTCATCACACATATGTGAGAGCGCCTCCGAGTGCATCAATCTAAAACTCTCGAAACAGACAACTTTTTTAAGTTTTGCAGACGCTGCGTGTACCCCCAGTTCCCTAGTTTGATTGGCCAGCGCGTCCCATTGGTCAAAGCCCTAATCAAAATGCAATACAAAACCTATGTCGGCATGGCATTAGGCAACTAACGTTACGAACTATCTTACTCGGCGGAGGATTGTTGGACAGACGAAGGGGGCCCAGACTGTCCATTGGCGTCGAGCGATGATGCCTATTGGACACAGGATCCAGCAAGCGGCGCAAATGTGGGGCCACGGGGCCAATCACAGTGCTTCTCTGCGGTGGGTTTTCCATATATGGTAAGCGATATCATGGCTGTGCGGCCCGCGGGGAGCGCCGGTGAGAAGAATCCCAGAGGTGTTCTTGGATGGAAAACATTCAGACGCTCTCGCATAAATGTGTACCTAAGGGAAGGAGGGGAGGGTCGAAGTGAATCGACGTGGGTCCGAGCGAACTCTGTGGTGAACTGGTTAACGTTCAATTTTTCAATATTAATGGCTCGTGGGTAGCGGCGAAGAACAGGGCACAAATGGGAGAGCTCCGAGGAGGATGCATGCCATTGGTTGAGCTTATTAAGCTAGACAGGCTTTGTCCTTTCCTGTCTTCAGACGAGGCTTGCTCGAAGTTGCAGATACCTGAAGGTTTGGACTGGGTTGCGGAGGTTTCAAAGGCAGCTTCAAAAAATAAAAAAGATCACTTTATTTCTGATTCGATTTCGGGCGTGGTAAATACTACAAATTGTGGTCCAAATGCGTGTGTTCGAGAGAATAATACAATGAGAGAATATGGAGGTTTGCGTGTATAAAAAGCGTTGAATATTGCATATAGATGATATCGTGAATTGGATGACGAGGAGCCAATATGAGCCGGGGCGATGGGGTCGTGGAAGGAGGTCAATCTCGTTGTTGAGACTCATCGTCGAGAGCACACAGGTGGGGTATCGCGGCCGTCGTGGAAATGTCGATGGGTAGAATGGGCGTAGATAGTCGGCGGTAAATGAGCAGGAATAAAAAGCAAATTCGAAAGATCCCAAAGGAAAACTCTAAGGCCCAATAAAAAAGCAGAAAGGAAAAAGGACGAGGAAAAATAAAAATTAATCCATAGATCCACTAACATCCATCCGATCCTCATCCGCCCACTCCGGGTCATCCAGCTCGATCGCGTCCCCGCTCTCCTTCTGCGCCCTCGAATAAAGCGCCTCCCTCTCCCTCGCGTCCTTGGTCAGATTCGCCAGCGTAATCAGCGCCTCGGCCAGGAGCGTCCCGAGCTCAGCGATAGTCTCTTCCCTATCCGCAGCGGAAGTCACAGAGCCTGCACGCCGCGGTCGCTGCGGCTGCTGCTGGCCCTCCTCCGTATCGCTATCCACAGTTTCCACCACGATCATCTCTTCCTCGTCCCCAACCACCGACGCCGCAGCCGACGTAGACGTGGACGCAGACGCAGGCGCGCGCCCCTCCGCCTCCGCCTCCTCCCCGCGGCCCACCAGCGCCTCCCTCGCTTTCTCCAAATACGTGACAGCAAGCGTCAGCGCGTCCCTTCCATCAATCGCATCCTCGCAATCATACACGCTCTCGTCCTCCGCCTCGATGCGCGCCTCCAGCTCCTCCGCCTTGGCCGACCCGACGACCAGGTTGCACCGCCCCCTTGCAAAGGTGATGTCCGCGCGCGACGCGTGCATGTCCGCCTCCATCTTCATCTGGCTGAACACGCTGTCCGCCCACGTCGCCCACGTCTCGCGCTCGGACGGCAGGTCGAGCTTCTCCGCGATGTCGAGCATCTCAGAGGCGATGGTGTACAGCTCCTTGGCGCGCGAGAACGTCTCGGGGGGCTGCAGAGCGGAGGCTTGTTGTGGCGAGCCGGGGGTGGGCGTGGGTGTGGATTCAGTGGAAGGCGGAGGCATTGGTGTCGAGGAAGAGGTCGATTCTGAGGACAGAGTGGTCGTGTAATGCGGACGCACGGGGGGTGTCGAAGTGAACGGAGCCGGGGCAGACAGCGCTGCCATGGCCGCTGGGTACTTCCTACTGCGCTGCGAGTGCAGAGGGTGTGGCATGTGGAAGATCCCACGGGAGAACTGGTCCTGCGCGAGCTGCAACAGCTCGTTCGGCGTCACAGTTGCCAGCGACATGCGCCTCGACGCAGGCGGGCGCCGCGCAACAATTAACGCAAACGGCGAATTCTGCGGCCAGTTCGGCTCGTCGGGCGTACTCGCTTTCGGAGTCTCCGTGGGGAACATCCCGCCGTTGAAAGTAAACGCGGGCGTTGAGCTCGCAGCAGGTGGCACAAAGCCCGGCGGGCGGTTGTGCTGTCTGCGGAGCACTTCGTTGGCGATGGTCACCAGAGTGCGGCCCCAGACAATGGCCATGCGCCAATCCTCGGGGGCGGAGGGGCACCCTAGACCACTCGTACGGATGGGCAGGTTCTCGCCGATCTCAAAGACATCGAGTGCAGCGAGCCAATATGGCGTGGGGGTATCGGGCTCGCCTTGCAGTGCGAGCGATGGGTCTTGATCGATCAGGTTGCCAAAGAAAAATAGAGTTGTGCCCAGGATAGTGTAGAACGCCGTCGCTAAATCCTTGCATTTGCTATAATGAAAATAGGGTTCATTAGCTGTGCCCAGGGATGAAGAGAAGGACGGGCACGAACCACTTTTTTTCCTTTTCTTGGCCAGGGTGGGTCATTTTTTTGTTTCTTTCTCTTTCTGCGTCTGGGGGTGGATAAAGCGAAGGCCGCTCGGCGAGCCAGTCATTCGTGATAAACCTTTCAGGCCCTGACTGTGTCGAGGCCTTTGATTTTTCAGTTTGGGGCGTGGCATACAGGACGGATGGGTCTTGGTGGACCAACATAAAGCGATGGCACTCATGGATAACGCCGCGCAACAACGTTATACTCTCAGTAGGGCTTTGGGCTACATCGCGCGGCGTCAGCACTGCGAAATCACTCTTATCGGGCAAGATCGCCCGCTCACTTTCGTATATCTCTGCGGCCTTTGCGAAAAGCTCCTTCAGGTCTTCCCAGTCCTCCTGGTCGCAGATGGTGCGATCGGCGCCCTCCTGCCCAGGGCCGGCGGTGGTAGAGGTGTCCATGAGTTTCGTGCGGGTGGTCCACTTGCTGAGACGCTCTGGATGTGGACTGCACTTGCGAGAATAGTCCCAATAGAGGACGTCGTCCTCCTCCGATGTGATTGGAGAGTCAGTGAGCCGGCGTCGCTTGCGAGACGAGTCCGACGAGTCCGAGTCGTAGCTGGAGAGGCGGTCGTCGTCGAGGTCAAAATAGTTATCTGCGAAGAGCCGCTTGTGTTCGTAGTGGTTGGTGATAGAGGGCGGAGGAAGATTGTTCTCAGGGGCGTGACAGGCCGAACGCGGTGCGGGAGTCCCACGGGCCTTCCACAGACCTTTTGGGCGGAGGACGGTCTTTGGAGGGACGGTCATCGCTGGCGACGACGACGAACAGCAATTGTTACAGGTAGCAGGCATGAGGACGGACATTCGGAAGGAAAACAAAACAGCCCCAGAGGACAGGTATATAATGAGCCGAAAAACAAGTTTCTTACAGGTCGGTGCCATGCCGGTTCAGAATCTGGACCCCTGGTTTGCTTGGAAACAAACAATACATCTAGACCATCTAAAGTCTGGACCCATCATTCTACACTCGCCGACCTCCCTTGCCCCATTTCTCTACTAGAAACCCCGTTAGATACTCGTAGATCTCCCGTTGTGCTCCTCGTCGGTTAATGCTGTGGTCACTGCAACAGCCAACCAATCAGCAACCATCTCCCCGGTCATTCGTCAAAACTCACCTGTCCGTAAACATCCTGAACCGGAACTTGCGAACCTGCCCCTGCGTAAACATATCCAGCAGGTGCGCAGAGTTCGCATAGTGCACATTGTCGTCCCCGCTCCCGTGCGCCAGTAAAAAGTCCACCGTCTTGAACCCGCCCACATCAGAGATAGACGCGTTCACGTAACCCCCCGGATTAAGACTCGGCAAGTTCATGTACCGCTCTGTGTATATCGAATCTATTTTCAGTTGTCTATCAGCAAAACATCCTTTTCATGGGTCTCAGTCCACACACCGTACAGGCGCCAGCTCGTCACGGGCTACATGGAACAATGGTCTGTCAGCACCCCGATCAATCCAGACTTTTTTTTAGAGATAATGGCGGAAATACACACACGGGCGCGAGGCGCGCGTGATGCGGATGACCAGGGTCTAGACTCTCAGAAGCGACTTACCGCGACCGCCATCGCCAGCGAATGAATTTTCGCGTCTGCCTCCACGACCTTGGAGCTCATGAAACCGCCATAAGACTGCAATAAAAAGCATTAATAAAAGGGCAGTCAAGCCCAACAAAGAAAATTCAAGTTATGTCCCCCGTCATGGAGTGGGGGACACGCAGCTCCCTCGAAAAAGACTCACCCAGCCCCAGATCCCAATCCTCTTTGGGTCCACATACGGCTTCTTGGCCCAGACTCTGAAAGGAAAAATAGTCAACACAACCCAGTCAGTGTCACTTATCTATCGCATGGTCGGATCCAACCACAAATCATAAAAAGAAAGGCGACGATCACAACAGCCGCCACGGAAAAGGGACTAGTACATGAGGAGGTGGAGAAATAGAGCAGACCAGGTCGAGCGAGAACGCAGGTCGGTTCGTTACACCCTATCCGAATCAATGAAAACACTGATAGGAAGATGGGAATGCCAAACCTGGGCGGGTAGTAGAAGGAAAAAATAACGAGGACGAAACGAGCCGGTGTGGAAAAAGCTCTAGAACCGGGGCTGGGCAGCGGGCAGGGTACACACCAACCAACTGGCCCACTAGCTTACGACAGCGCAGCAGACAAGGCAAAAAAACGGAGGAAAAAGGCTGTTCGTCCGCCAGAGCCTGGCTAGCCTATGAAATGAGCTCCAGACCCTCGAGTTGATGGCGACGGGCCGCCCTTACTCGGCGCAGGATATAATATATCCACGGCGGCCAATGAATGAACTGCACCGCAACAAATATGGGGAGGTCTCCCGGCATGAGAGCCACCACGACAATCAAAGGTCAGGAGAACACACAGAACGTCAAACAAACGAGGTTCGACCCACCCCTTTCGCTCTACCACGCAAATAAACTCGTGCCAAGAAAAGAACAGAAAGAAGACGAAAGAACAGAAAAAAAATAAAACACGGAAAGAAGAAAAGAATAAACATGAGGAGGGAGACAGACACCCACTTTGCCGCAGCGATTTGGTCCAGCGTTTCATAGAACCCAAGGTTATCCTTGACGACATTCCGCAATTTCCTACCTTTGAAACCCGTTCCACGCCCGTCGACAGTGACAATGATATACTGCTGCGCACATGCCAGGTATTCATGCCAGTCGCGCGTGAATTTGAGGTCGACCATCTGGCTACCCGGCCCACCGTATCTACGCGCGTCGGCACCACCGTTCACATTTTGAGGACGAGACGCCGGCCATTAGTCGGATGGTCCGAGGCCGAGCGAGTTGGCCATGGAGGGTCGTGGCGAATGACCGATGACGGGTCCAGGCGAGCGAATGAAATGGATCGGCGCGCGGTCGAGAACCGATAAATAAAACAAAAGTTGGCAGGAACGATCGATATGTATAGGATAGGACAGGACAGGAGAGAATCACCAGATAATTTTTAGACCAAGGTCGGGGAAGGAGGGTCGAGAACCCGACAGGCAATCATGGGGCAGGCGGCGGCAGCAGCATGTGTCCGCAGTACAAGAAAAGCAAAGAATAGAATAGGGTAAGGGCGGTCGAGAGGCAGTTTGACAGGGCCCAGAGATTCGTTGCGAGCGAAATTCGAGATCCATGATCAATATCATCATCACCACGGTTCGAAAAGTTCATTTTGTTCGTCCGGCAAGGATGGAATTGGACAGAGGTGCCAGACCAGGACCAGGCGAACGTGCGAGGGACATTGGAGGAGGAAGAAGGGAAAGAACAACGGAGGATAAGTCAGCGAAAGGACCTTAGAATGGAGTTGAACTGGAGTGGCTATACGTACACACGGAACAGGACTGGGTACTTTGTTCGTCCTGAGTCGTCCATCCGGGGCGGTCTGAGTTCCTTTACGTTTAATTCTGTCGACGCAAGGCCGCGGGGGGAAGATAGCATCAGTTTCTTATATCACTCATGAAAGGGGAAAGGCACTGTGTACACACCATAACCATCGTTCACAAACGTCGAATGCACAACCGTCGCCGCCTCATATTCCTGTGTCGCGTTATTCAGCTGGTCATTCGTCTCCAGCACAAATTCGAATTCTAAAAGGCCAATGGCAGGGTCAGCCAAAATCCCATAAGCGAAGGATCCACATAAATAGCCTGCGAACGAGACGCGTACACGCCCAGCCACCGACCCACTTGCAACCGAACGAATGAATGGAAGGGAGCTCACCAGGCCTATCAGTATCGACGACCTTCGTCCACGGTGTACTCGGTCCGAGGTAACTCAAGACGTAAAACCCAGCGCCAGGAGAGAAGGCGGACGAATAATAGGACGACTTCGCAGCGTCCGTCAGGGCCTTGGGTTCTCCAACTTTCTCCGAGCTAATCGTCGGTATCGGCACGGAGTAGACGTGTCGCTCCGTGGACGGCTTGGCAGCTGTAAAGTATCTGTGGGTAAAGAAGGATCAGGATAGGTCGAGACTGGGTTGCATTGCGATTGGACGACTTTGTTAGACTTACACCAATCCTTTCTGCGCATCGACGCCTGCGATCCCGCCGGTCACTTCCCATTCGCCGGTTGTGAGGAAACGAGGGGTGCCAGAGTTGGCGGGGTTGAAGAGCGCAATGTGGTTGTATCCGTCGGGCGTAGGCACGATGTCCAGGTATGCGTTAGTGCCCGCAAATGCTGTTAATGCCGCAGGAACTGGGTGTATGCTTTGTTCCTACATTCAAAGACGTGATATCAAAAGATTAGCAACTTCCCATGGAACAAAACGCAAGGAACTGGTTACGAACATGATCAATCCAGCCATTGTCGCCTTGTTCGCCGTTCTTGCCAAGCTTCCTCACGACCTTTCCTTGCGCTCTGGTCAGAGAATTGGCCTCGCTCAAGTCAAATAAGACGACATTCCCATCATCTGCATTCCTGTTCACCTCCTTCACTATCAGAGATGTGTTCCCAACCCATGCGACCTCTGCAATGATGCTATTTTCAACAGGATGACGATTATCCCAGTCGAGGGTCAAGGTTTCTTCCTCGGCAGGGAGTCCTATGCTGGCATCTTCTTCCAAGAACCTGTCAAGGTCGAAGACATGTACTGACACCAGGGGGTTGTTATATCCAGGCTTGGGGTACTTCATCGTCACTTCCGTGGTGTATGGAATGACAGCATTGGAGTCTTCCGTGGGATTGTAAATCGGGAACGAGAATTCTGGGACTGCAGTTTCGTCGAACGCGAGGAACGCGATCTTGGTCGAGTCCGGAGACCACCAGAGCGCATAGTTGGCTGAAAAGATCTCCTCTTCGTACACCCAGTCGGGTACACCGTGAAAGAGAGAGGCGTTGCCAGAAGAAGTAATGCGGATTGGGCTCGTGTTGGGTCTGCATGACGTCAATGTAGATGAGTGGAGTTGACGGAGACGGAAAATACACGATCACGTACTCTGCAGAGGGAAGGACGTAGAGATCGTTGTCAGTCACGTACGCGATGGCGTTTCCTGTCGGCGACCATGTAGCGTAGGCGGTTTTCGAGGGAGTAGAAGGGGGTATAATAGGGTATGTGGTTTTCTGTTTGATGTTGTGCACGTAGTAGTTACCGTAGCTCGACCAACGCCATTGCTGTGCACCAGATTATTAGTATTAGCTGGTCGCTGCATAAATTGTTGGGTGCATTACCTTTCTGTAGTCGGTCTTAACAAGAAGATATTTCATGTCGTCTGATAGTTTCCATCCTGATAGGGAAAGAGGATTTCCATGTTCCTGTGGTGAAGGTTGTTGGTCAGAATATTAAGTTAGAAACGCGGAGACATACATCTTTTACGTCTTGGTTCGCAATAAGATTTCTGGTGCTGTTAGATTTCAAGTCCACAAGTTTGATGTAGCCTCCTTCCGAGAGAGAAAAGACACCGTCGCCAGCTGAACGAGAAGAGACATCACTGCTCGTTTCCAACTATGCGGCATTCTCGGACTTACCTTCTGCGACCCAATTCAAGTCAGGTTGACGAGCCCAAAATGTACCGTTAAATATGTGATCCATAGTAATGCGTTTCTGGCCTGGGGTATGGTATGATGTTCCCGAATATGTGAAGCCAGCTATGACGCCAATGAGGGCAGACAGAGACACCAACGAAATGAGAATGATCGCAAGACGGCGAGTAGAGGCGTGTTTCTGCAGATGTAACCAAGATAATTAGCATTCTGTTTTTTAAAAGACCTTGGAGGAATCCATTCAAAATAGAAGTCTCCTTCTCTACGTCTAGAGCTTCTTGAAAACACGAACCTTTTCAGTGTCAGTATTCCGACGCGGACTAAACTCTCCTCTCTCTGCTCCCCCCGGACTCGACGGCCCACTCTTGTTGACATTCAATAAGGTCAAGTTTTCCGCATCATCGTCCGAGCTATGCCTAACAGCCGTCTCGTCCTCGTCATCCGAACTCGGGGGGTCGAACGGTCCGTCTCCGTAGTAAACTTTGGGCCTTGAAATCAACGGGTCTACCAAGTCGCGGCTCGTCTGCCTCATTTCTGTTGCGCCTGAAGGACCGGCGTCGTTGTCAGAATAGGGCTCGTCGCCTGGTAGATGCATGCTTGCCACGCGAATGTGAAAGAAAAGGGTGTTAATGCAAGTGTTTCTGATATGGCGTATATATACATTCAAACCCTAACCCGTGTCCATAGTACCGCACCGCACTGCCTCAACGCATTAAGTTCGACTTGCGTCCCGCCCTCATCGTTGCATTCGTTCCAAGTTCACCGTATGGAAATATTCTAGGCACTGGCTGCTGAAATCACGCCTTTATACCACTATGGCGCCTAGCAAGACAACTATGTCCAACTGGGACCCCGTACTCCTTTTATCCCAGGTACTTAATTTCATCATGGATCGAGGCAGAGGCGCGTTAAAGTTGATACATTTTACAGATCTTTTCGATGCAAACATTACATTATTTAACCTTATCCGTAATTGTTCCACCACTACTGGCCACCTTTGCCGAATCTTCGTCACTTAATTATGAAGGAGGCGCAGCAAGTGTTGGTACGTTGGCATCCATTATTTGCGGTCATTGGGCTGACTCTGTCATTTAATAGGCATGATAATGGACTGGCGACAGATGGCTGGGCGGCCAACTGTAATAGGGATGCCCATTGGAGAGAGGTGGTGGGCGTGGAGTGGCGGCAGGAAGGTCGGTTACGGCCAGAAAGAGGATCAATGGGACGGAAGGATGGACCCGATGCGCGGCTGGATTATTGCTTTCTGTTGGGTAGTGGCGTGTTCTGCCGAGTGCGTTTCATCTTGTTCAACTCTATTGCAATCTTTTGCTGATTTCCATGGACAAAACAGCATCTATTACCTTTACAAACTCATTCGCCGACCGCGGCTTATCCTCGATTTTGCTTTGACCCTCGTTTTCAACCATTTAGTCCTAACGACGTACTACTCTGCAGCCATTCCGACATCCTTGTTCTTCTGGCTTGTGCTTCTCGGCGGCGCTGTTCTGACTATCATAGTCGCCGAACAGCTATGCGTAAAGCGCGAGATGTCGGAAGGGCTCACTGTCTTGCCTGTTCGAGCAGAGGATCTACAGGTAGAAGAGATGGAGATGGGCGAGCTGTTACCCAGGACAGATTAGGTTTCAAGGGCATCAGACTATGTTTATGATTAGGCGAGAAATTCCCTCTTGTTATGTCCTATTGCGACTACTTAATTCTATCCCATATAGGTAGAATTTTACGGATTCCTGAAGACATGTATTACTAGCTATGGACTAATCAATTCAAGAACATTATAAAATCGAC
This sequence comes from Flammula alnicola, assembly GCA_015499995.1. NCBI lineage: Eukaryota > Fungi > Basidiomycota > Agaricomycetes > Agaricales > Strophariaceae > Flammula > Flammula alnicola. Next base: position 22,006 of record JADNRV010000596.1, read on the forward strand.
AACTTGCCCAGAGGCGGTGAAAGCCTGTCAACTCGCGTGAACTTAAAAAATTGTCGACTTCGACATTCTCACTGCCGACCTTTCATGTACATTGTTATAATTTATTTTGCCGCAACGAACGACCACACTTCAAGATTTCCAATGGATACTACAAGCAATGGCTGGGTCAAATGGTAGCCCCCATTTTTCTCCTGGCGAGTATACTTTGCCTATTCATCAAACAAAAAGCTCTCAAGATCTCACCTCTCAAGATCGCAAAGACCCTGCCCTTTAGTGATAGCTTGGTCTCCGTCCGATTTAATCGTATCACGCGTTGATGTCCAAATTACGTAACACAATCTTTTTCCATCTCAACCTCAACCATCGATTGTATCTCACTCTGAATCGCGCCAGGAAAACCATCGAAGGTTCGCTATTCACGCGAAATATACAATGGATCTATTGGGGAGAACAGCGACACGTACCTTGCTTACGATGTACACATTCTGTCCATCGATGATGCTGATCAACACGCTGATCAACACGATCACCGTGACGCTGCCGTTGTAAGTTCGAGGGCGACATTCATCCTTCGCGCCTCAAACTGAGTAACATTTACTTTTCTTACAGACATCGGTGGCATGCTGTCATATATGCATTGGCTTTGGATTTACTTGCCCCTTTTTCTCTATTTCCTGTGGTTCATGCCGGCCTCGACTTAGCGATCTCTGGCTAGCTTTGACTTCTAATCTCCGTCAACTTTCAAGTAACCTTTAACGCCCCATACCACCGTCGGATCTAGTGCTACGGAAAGAATTACACGTATCTTGGACTGAAAGCAAGACACGATTGACCAGATCGCCATTTCTGCCGCCGGTCTTGCGGCGTGGTGTCTGACTGGAGCTCTTGTCACCCATGTATTCAGTGGCGGAGATGCCGCCTCTGGCAGGAGGCCGAGCCTGCTTTCAGGCTTGAAAATTCTGCATCAGTTTCCCCTCATCTTGTGGCGGTGGCCACTCAACACGCATTGAAGTCGTACCATGAAATACGTCTCCTTTCCGCGGCATTGCCCATGCGAGATGTC
>JADNRV010000597.1:0-23067 GCA_015499995.1 Flammula alnicola
CAAATATGGTTTATTTCAATACTACCGATACAATACTGGAGAGTAGACTCTACAGAACGGACACTGCTATGAATGTGATTGGAACGGTAAATAAGAAAACGAGACATCGACAATGTACCAGAGGTGCACCCATAATTCCAGCTTCAAGATACAACAAGCTTGTACTTGAAGACGACTCGATGACAAGGCGGTGCGTGGCTCGAGCACAAAGGTGACGAGCTTGCTGAAAACTCGGAAGCTCCAAAATAAACAAGGATTAGTGAAGGAGACAATGATGATCCAAGAACAAACATACCAATTGCTTGTAAACGAGGCAAGTTGCAACGATTCCGACGACGTGAAAGAAACTGAAGAGCTGCTGACTGCGGCGGTCTAGTGGCAATGAATGGAAGAGATGTACACCCGTCAGCGCCATCTCCACCACCCATGAACCAAACCAATGTCGGAGTTGGGCTTGGGGCGCTCGTCAGCGTCGCAAGCCCAACAACGACATAGGAGGAGAGACGGGCTCGATCAGGAGTTCTCTGGTTCTTGTTATATAGGTTTTTCGCATCCTAGAGTGAGTGACCTTGGGGGAGAGTAGCAACAGGCCGAGGGTGGGGGAGTGAGAACATATTGGTGGGAGGCAAGCAACGATTCCGAAGTTCAACGAATCAACTTACATCAATTTCCTTTTCCGACCGTTGAATGCGTTCACATGATCTCCGGCTTAGCGCGTTCCGTTCCGTTCCATTGTCGATGTGCACGTGCCTGGTTTCCCTCAATAATTCTCTAAGTCCCTCTTACGACTTGAGTGAAATATTCTTGCACTGATTTGAAGAGGTTTGAAGGGTCTGGATGAGTTCTAAGGACTGGGAGTAATTTAAATTTTGTTTGTATCCGTCATTCCCGACTCCGATTCTTAAGTCCGCGACTCAACATTCAGTAATGTCCAGTAATCTACTCCAAGCACTGCCATCTGGCTCTGCAATAGAATAAGGCAGGCATAAGGATGATGCTTGGGTTGACTTCATATCTGCTGGCAGTTGTGAGTTTACAGACTTACAGGGAGAAATAGTTCTGACCTCGCTCGGTCCTCGGAGCGCGACTCGGATGTTTCGTCCATAAATGGACTGCCGAAGGCTTTCTTCAAGCTGGCGAGATCTTTCAAAGAGATTATACCCAACCCGAAATACTGATTGGCAAGTCGCAATCCTCTGGCAATTATGAAAACTTCATTATAAAATTCAATCATACTGACGAGCATTTACATGACCCCAGAAATGCTGGTACTACCTTTGCAACTGAGTATAATTAATGTCTAATAATGATCAGTCGCTCATAACCTTCATATCATTCTGAGAGAGGCAATATATGGATCTATAAGATTGACATGAGCTTACAAAAATCTGACCAGAAGAGTACATTCCGATAACGTCTCGACCATATCGGCAACCAAGATATAATGCCATATCTGGCGTTGTCAGAAGACGCAACACTGCCACCGGGTTGTCGGAGCCACAACCACATACCAATTTTTCCACGATTTACTGATGGCTTGTCGTAATACAGCTCTCCAAGTGCGAGGTGTGTCAGGCGTGGAAGTGCAATGAGGCCATCCCAGTCAATTTGCAGGGCCGCATGTAAACCAGGTGGGTTGACAATTTCGAGATGGGATAAGTTGGGAAACAAGCTGGCCGTAAACTGTGGCGAGAGCGGGGATATGCCCCACAGAGCTTCAAGAGGAATGGAAAGTCGTTGTAGGTTGTGGGTAGGGAGCTGTGGGAGAAGATTATCCTTGAAGCTGTGAGGGTAGACCCAGCAAGTGACCTCCGTTAGGCCTGTGCACCCAGCTAAAATCCTCTGTGCCTCGACGTCGTAAAAGGAGACGACCTCGGTTAAATAGAATCGTTTGATGTTCTTTGCGAAGAAACTCGGAGGCCGAACATCGAGTGTTCGTAGAAAGAGGTCAGTCGCAAGCCGTGATTCCAGCACGACGGTCTCATATATCAAGGCTTCCGTCCTGTCGACAGCACACAACAAATCAGCCTGTAATTCCTTCACGAAATTTACAACGATTAAGCTGGACAACGTACCATTGCTGTACATATCTAGAGATAGTGACCAGTTCGAGAGCATTCCCTGGAAATGCCCTGGCAGCAAGCTCAAAGATGTCACGTTCCAATTCATACGGCAGAACAACTTTGCGGTCGTCTTTCAGCTGGGACATCTGCATTCGAGTGGAAAGTTTGAGTAGAAAGTGGTGTGATTTCAAAGCTGCGGTCCGGGTGGGTTGGGCGCTGAACTTTATAGAGAACTAAAACCGTAAGATAGGTGAAACGTCCCGTCAAAAACGCGCTCGAGGCGTTGTTCGACTTTAGAGACATCTAAATATGACCCTGATTGATGAATCCTCCTGGGCTAAACCATGCGCGACGCGAGAAAAGGATCCATAAGATATTATTACAATTGTCCTGTGGTTGACGAACGCAAGCAATTCCATGTTTATGCAGTGGAAACATTCACGACGGCTCCTTTTGTCAAGGCGCGACTGTATGGGCAGAACTACTAAAGTCCACAACTTCAGTCAAATAAATATAGGAAGAAAGAGAGAAAGAAAGAAAAAGACTCCGACTAGCCCCACCCAACAGCGCAAGTTTAAATATGATTAATAGGCTTGAGTATCAAAGGCATTTGATTACCGGCCTTCGGATTCGATTTCAAGAGAGGCCGCTGGACAGCAAATGCGTTCTTTATGATATCACTCGCAGGGACCGCCAGCTCGAACTCGAATGCCCTGACGAGGGTGAACAGCAAGGCCTTCATCCTTTACATGACATAGCCACTCAGTATTTCACGCAGGGTGATAATGATGAAAATGAGGACGTACTCGACGAGAGAGAAACGATAACCGATACAGGCACGAGGTCCACCAAGAAAAGACATCATGTTTCCCCAGACGCCAGGAATCGTAGTTGCGGCCTCCGGGATCTTTTCCCATCGTTCTGGTCTATTTGTAGAATAGGTATACAAGTATATCAGAAGCTTATAACCAAACCTCGCGTGATAAGAAAACGTACTTGAACTCCAAAGCGTCTTCGCCCCAAATTGATTTTGCCCGATTCATAGCAAGGATAGGAATGAGCACGGTTTCGCCTTTCTTGATCCTGCGATGAGAAAATTCGCATTCAGAACGCTTGGTAGTGGCCATTCAATTAATATATCTCACTTGATTGCATCCAACTTGTTTCCATATTTATCTGTGATCGGCTCGCTCAATGGCAATATATCGTCTTGCACAGCTACACGCGTAGTTGCTGACACAGGAGCATGCAGACGCAGGGTCTCTCGGATAACGGCATCCAGATAAGGCAGGGCGTTCAACTCGTCCATGCTAGGGTTTTCAGTACCGACTTGAAGAAGTTCGTCTCGAAGTTTGGTCTGCGCCTCAAGATTTTGGGTCAGCGCGAACAAGGCCCACGTGGTCGCATTACTGTACATAGTTCAGCGACGGATTTTCTCGTTCAGTGTTGTTGCACGCACCTTGTCGTCTCGTGTCCAGCAATCAAGAATGTTGGCACCTCTGTCCTCGTACATGGGTATAAGCTCAGAGCATGAAAGTGTGAAAATAAGAACTCACGAGCTAAAACGTCTTCATCTGCCATGCGCTGACTAGGTGGTAGGTCTGTAGATGTGTTCGCTCTGACGAGCAAAGAAAGGAGGTCACGCCTCGTCCAAGATGTTTTGTTGTCCATGACGGCCGCCTTGCTGTCGCTCAACAACTGGTTCCCGATCCGGTCCATACTTTCCGCGGCACGTCTGGTGCCAGCATCGCGTTCATGTCGCTAAACACAAGCAAAGCTGGATTAACAGGACTGGGAGACAACCCACAGGAAACAACGTACGAGGAACCGGAGTACAGGAAACATTCCTCTGAGGGTTGGAATGATCGACCTTCTTGTTCTATATCGGAAGATGGCAGTAAATGCGTCGTTTAGCTCATTCTTTTCACCGGACAATGCATCGAACTTGTAATTAAACCCTGGATGGAGATACAGAATTGTTGCGGCATTTCAAAGAATATAAATTCGTACCGGCTAATCCGATGACATCCAGAGTCATTTTACTGAGCCAAGAGAGGACTTCAACACGACCATTGGTTCCTTCCTTGTTGCTTTCTTCTTCCCAAATGTCTCGAAGCTGTGGTATGTAATCATCAAACACCGTCAGTCGTCCATACATGATCGAAAAATACCTGTATAGACTTCTGGACAAAGATTTCTGTCAATCCTCGTATTTGAGCTGCACCAAAAGCAGGGTTCTGGAGAGATATTTCCGTCAGACTTCAAAATAATTATGGAGTAGCAAATCTAACCATGATCCTCCGCTAGAAGCAACACACTCGTAAGCTGAATCTTCCTTGTATGTATAGGCTGAACTACGCACTTGCTGTTTGTGTTTGTCCGCCTCAGCAACCAAAACCCCATTACCCAAAATTCTTCTGAGATTGTAGCGACTTTGTTCACGCTTCTGGTAGATATAGTTGTTCATCAAGATATGATTTATAGCCTTCGTGTCAAGGGTATAGAGATGATTTATCTGCGCGACACGTAAGCAAATCTTCATCGAAGCAGACCACTGGGAGGGACCCACTCCAGCATATTCCTTGTATTTGATAGTTGAACCGTACTGCTCGACCCACTTCTCATGGACCACTGAGTTTTCCTGCATGAGTGCCAATTAGCATGCAGATCATCAAACCGATGGATAGAGGCACTCACAGCTTCCCAGATCTCCTTCATGTTCCCGTATATAAAGCTGGGACTCGCAGGACCGGGAAGAACACGTAAAGGCGAAGTCCATTGGTCATAGAGGAATTTGGCGATTTTGTAGAGACCGTAGATCCCCAAAATTGCAAGCAGCGAGACTGATAGTTCATAGGCCATGAAAGTCGAAATAAGAATGTGACCTTATCGATAGGACGGGAAGCTCGACCGAAACTTCTTTATAGTGAACTTTGCCGGAGAACTACCCGTACCCGATACGCGTCCTGGGATGTGGCCGTAAATATACGTCAGATATCAATCAGCCGGACAACGTAGATTGGGAATGTGAATCCCCAAAGATCTCCGAGTTGTCATAACAATAGCTGCGTTCAGACGCGCTTGGTCAATTGGCCAATGCTGGTGAGTAGAGACAAAGCCATCGAAGTCCGGGAGATCAGCCGATCGAACGTCATGACACGGGGTTGCAGACATGGCCGTACTTTCTGAATCCCGTGCTACCGCTCAATAGCTTAGGCGCTCTTGCACTGGTTGCGCACTGCAGAGCTCTGAAGCTGCACCCAAAAAATCTCAGCGAGTTCTCCAAATGAAAGTAGACTTTTAAACAAGGTCCAGTCTATGTCATTTCATGGCGGAAGAACTAAAACAGCAAAGAATCATTGACTGTCAATGACAAGTACTAATGACTGACATACCGGAAGTACAACCGATCGAACAGATTCATGTACGAAACGGCACCCATCACACTGGGAGTCATTCGCGGTGAAAACCTTTCTTCCCGCATCAACATCCACAGCCGAGACGCGGAAGAGAATATATGCTGCTAACAATCCACGACGTAAACGAAAAAAAGGGGTGCCAATGTTTGAAGGAACGAAATCACAACGTTATTTTCGCAGTAGGATTCCCAATGCCCATTTGGTGCATGTCATGTTGCTTATTTCATACGTTACGCGCACATTAGGGGGTGCTTGAGACCCGAAACCTTCGTCTGAAGCTGGGCCTCCCGGGGCCCTGCGCGGCAGGCGACCACAAGGAGAGACAGGCGTCCTTGAAGGGCACTAAATGATCAAAAGAAGGTAAACATGTAGTACCGTCATATAATTAGAAACGGCGTACACGATTACTTGCACTTATTTTCGTTGTTCCTTAGGCCATCTTTTACGGTAGGAAAGACTCCCTCCTAGGAGATACGAGAAGTGCGAGTGTAGGTCGAAGGACACCGCAGTGCAACCGCAGTGTGGACGAGAATTTGAAGAGTACACTGCCACAGGCTGTGGCAGTCCTCTCTTTGTCAGCACTACTCAAGGCCTCAAGCTCAAGCCTCTCATCCTCGTTGATGACCTCCAGTACTGCCGACCACGACCACAGCGAGCATGTTCGAGAGCAGGAGACGACGGTAAGTACCAACGCACAGACCTGGTGCCGTTCATCCGTCGTTCGTAGGCATGCGAGGCCCTGTATTTGCGGGCTGGAAGCTGGGATGTGGGTGACTTGTGGAATGGCTGGAATACTTATAGATGCTAAAGGTATGTGTTAGATTCACCACGAGAACGGGATCTGGGGTGCTTACAGGCATTGCTTTGCAGTGTTCTCGTTCTCCGGCCCCATCCTATCTTCTTCGCCCTTGAAATGGCTCCGCAACCGTTCGAGCTCAGCCCAACAGCGTCGGTACAACGACCTCAAAGTCATATGTTGTCATACGGCGTACTTCCCTTCGGTCAAGGCGTGTTTTCGAGGCGCAGTGATGCTGTCGCGTAGCCTGCATGCTCGGGGAAGGATAGGCGGTTGGACAGGGAGAGATACGTGCACGGCGGAGCTCTGTGTCGGTAAGGATATCAAGGTGAGTGGCAAGCATTTCTTACCTGTACGAGAACAAGAAGTCCCGCTGATGGCTATATGTATTCCAAGCATTACGAGATATCGACAACGAAGATCGAGATAGACGACTTACGATGGTGGCCGGTGTCAATCGCCAGCGAATCAATGGGAGAGGCAGGAGAGACTTACACGTCGGGTAGATGTGTTTTCGAGTCCTGTAAGGCGCGCTAAAGAGGAGGGTCAGCACCGAAGCAAAGGTAAGTATTAAACATTGCTTACGTGCATGATAGCGTCGCTGACGAAGATAAGGTGTTCTAGATATGAGATAATTAGCGACGAGCATCCCCAAGCGTGTTCGGTCGCGTGGACATTATCGCTCTTTGGAGCTATCTCTCTGGCCTAGTTTGATTTTTTATATCGCGTATTGTCGTTATTACTCTCTGCTCACTGGATACTGGATATCGTCTTCAGGAATATAAACCGCACTATGTATTGCAAGTTGTACGTAAAGAACCAATACAAAAGACTAGGCGGAAGAGCACGTCATCGAACTCGCGAGGTCGTTGAAATTTACATTCCCAGGAAGGGTGAAAAAGTTCCAAGTACCGGACGAAAGAGAAACTACATCGCCTTTGCCATCGGTTGCACAGCCTGCACGACTGGGGCGGATAATTTGAGCTCGGTCAGTGATACAGTCCTTACAACATTAAATTACTTCCATACTCACTCAAAGAATTTGCAGACGAGACCACCGGGAACAGTTGCAGAAGACAATTCGTTGTTGAGCTGGGCAAGGTTGCCGGTGAAATCCACACATTTATTGGTGATGACTGGTGTCGCGACACAGGCATTATCAGCAGTTGGCACGTCTCGGCAGAGGTTCACGGAGTTGCTCTAGTGCGTGATCGTGATCGTGAGCAAGCATAAAGCAAGGGATATACAAGACTTACAGTGGGTGCCTGAGGTCGAGGAGGAGGAGGCCTAAGTAAAGGAAATGGCAATGCTGCACGCTTCGTCGGAGCAGCGAACACAAGGGCGAATAATGCGGGGCCGAGGATAATGAGATTTAAAGAAACCATTTCTGAAAGCCAGCGGTTGCAAAGTTGTCTGCGAATGCATGCAACGGGCTCGTTTTTATAGGTAAACTGGGTAGTAATTATCGGCCTAGTGCAATGGCGTACTTCTCGAATCGATTTTCAAAGGTTAGTCACGGACGTCTTCTTAGTTGACTTTCCTAAATGTTAGTCGAGTTCTGGGTCCCGCTTTATATTCGCAAGGGCGAATGTTAAACTAGTCCTTCGACGTCTCCGCTACGTCTATCAGATCTCCATCTGGAGCGTATGCACGCCCCCGGGAACACCTCGAAGAAATTAAAGGGCAACACCAGGTTGCTCGCTTTGTAAGAAAGGACAGCCTCAAGATTGCAACGTTGCAACCTTCAACGTTTCAAATTTCAACTTGCAGTTCTCGTTTCCCATTCCGGTAAGCGCCCGGAGACACTGATGGGCGCCACGTAAACACATGCACGGCGTCCAGAAGCAGTACCCTGGTCACAATTAGTTCCAAGAATTTATGATCAAGAATTCAATCCCTACTGGAATAGCTTCTCACTGGAGAATCCCTATTTCACTTTTGTACCGGCTGAGATTGAAGAGAAGAAGAACAGAAGAAATTACAGTACTAGGCGCTTGCGTCGTAACTCGTAAGCCTCGTGTCCGTCGAGTTGGCCCTCGACCTCGCACCGGAAATCCTCGACCCAGCGCGCTGTTCACGCATCTCCTGCTGCTTAGTCTGAGTCCTCCTTCGTCATCGGATATTAATATCGCAGGGCACTTGAGAATTTAATGCGGGGACGAGGCCGCTTCCATGCCAAATTTCCGGAATTAAATGAGCGACATTGGTTAATTTCATCTCATTATCGATGAAAGCCTGGCGATCAAGATTTATTAATTATCTTCAAGTCCTTCATTGTCCTCCCTGCTTTCAACAATTGCCCAAGTCCGTACACTGAATGTCTTGAGTGCAATTGCAGTCGAAATATATGGGAGATCCTCCGTATCCTCCATTGCTATGCATCGAAAATTCATCAGCAAACGTGTTCCCTGATCATGTTATTTGAAGTGTCGTTCAGCATAGCATTCATGACAAACGACGTTCAATAGCATTCAAGATTTTGCTGAAATACGTGGTATACGTACCGATATCGAGTAAATTACAATAATCCACCAGACGATTGGCAAGTTACAACTTATGAGAAAGAGGGGAACGTACTAGCTCGGTAATGTGGGTGAGACTGACGGGTATAAATAGCTGCCAAACGTATTCACAGCATTGAAATATAATATTCCATCTCTAAACAACGACGAAAAGACTGGATGTATCTGCATTATCCAGTGCCAGCAACGGGTGATAGTATCATTAGGGGACAGATATTCCCTTGGCAAGGTTGTCCACGGCTTGAGAAGTGTGAGGACTAATAGTAACACTGTAAATGCAAAATTTATGTGATACATTAATTACGAGTCTGAATGTAATGATGATTCGTTCTTTTACGGGGCGGCCCCACCAAAGCCTTGTACGCTCAAGTAGCCTCAAATGTCGCGTTACGCCGCGTTACACTTTGTAACGTTCTCTACCAACCACTTTGTCATTGCTTTCTCGTACTGCCAGTGGATTTTAGATATGCCTACTCCAACCAGCAACCAACGCACAAGAATACACTGCCCCAAGGCAAATCTGCTTGTCATCAGGAAAAAGTCACTTTGGCCATAGTTCCCCGGTTAGCTTTGTTCACCGATATTGCAATGATCGCTCATCATAGACTCGGCCGATGGAACTATAGGTGTCTAGAGGCTGCGGCCAGACCTACGTTGGAAATAATGAAATATAGAGTGCCCTGGAAATGATCTCAAGTGCTTCATTGTTTGCAAGGTCAGCTATATCGACTATAGGTGCAATGAGATACTATGAGATACTATGAATTACTATATGGTATGATGAGGCTTGTATCAGCAAATCAGGGAAATTCCGATTTACCCATATAACATCTACAAGTTTCTCACACACTTTTTATTCGACATCAAGAACATACTCTTCTCTCCAAAAATCGCTGAATGACGGGCGTGCATAGGCGTGCGTGTGTGCAGCGTGCAGCCATGGCGCCGGTGCCCAAATATTTTTGTCGTTAAGTCCATTCAAACTCCGAATACTTGCACGTGCAGCATCAACCAAGTTTCGAGCCGGATTGACTCTTCCGATTTGTTCCTCTTTCCTTCTCCCACTATGTCCTACCTCCTCGCTGGCACCCACCTTCTCAAGCCCTCACGACCTCCTGCATATGCTCTTCCTGCTCTCTCCTTGGCCCTTCTAGGGAGCTAGGTTAGCAACTAGGATACCTCTTCATAATCAAATACTAACAGCTTGCAGCCGCACTCGAACATTATGTCCGCATGTTGGTGGTTCTTGCGACTTGGGGCCTTTCAGTTGCCTGCCATGACGTGTAACCTCATCTTTGCTTCGCTTCAATTATCTTTGCCGAGGGCCCACTAGGTTTCACGGCAGCAGCATGAAGTACGAGATGCTTTAGGGACACGACAGGCCGTCTCGACGTTAGGATGTCGTCGGTGAGTAAAATTTTCCCTTCTCTAAATCAGAAGCTTTCCAGCATGGCTCAAACGAATCTCACAGCATAGGCGATTTGCTTGATGCAGGCTCTCTTGTCATTGTACAAGTAAGCAAAACATCGCTCTTCTTCCGCATGACGAGTTGCTCACTATCTCCACCTATTCAGCACCAAACCCATCAGAGGATGACTATAGCCGGAACAAGCCATCTCCGAAGATGGCAGTTGTTGTTGGTTGCCTCGCTTTCAATGTATGTGAACTTTTTCGTTATGGGACTGGATTCTGACGTCCCTTCCTCCAGCCCCAAAGGTATGCTTATTCTTTTCCCATAGGATTCATGCCGGGGTCTCGTCGGCTATCTCCAAAGATGGTCCTATGTTATCCGAGTTAGCTTTTGCTACTGCCTTGAAGGAATACGAGGAGGATGCAGAGACCGAGGATGAGGATGAGGATTTAGACTAGTACTAATTCATGTATTCATTGCCCCTGAAAAATATACAATTGCTATTTTGCTTTCCTTCCTGCGTGAACAAATTCTATTGAGTGCTATCAAGGTCTATACAAGGGGGTTCTGGAACCAGAATGCCGGACCGGGGGTCGGTTAGTTAGTCCAGCCATAGGCTGCCCAAAAAAAATTTTAGAGCCCTCTACAAGTGCCCTGAAATTTGCGATTTTGGGTGGTGCAAAGGTGTCTTATCACTTTTATCACTCTCTACGTAACTGATAATCTCATTAAAATAGGCTGTTAGTGCATGTAGAATGAGAATAGAACAAACAATCATTAGTTTGTGGCAGTTGCCGGATGACTAAGCCAGTCCATCTGTTCACGATTTCCGTAAACTGCAAGTGTTCAGACCTTTTACAAAACACGGTGGGTTTATTTCAAAGTCAAAAAATCAGATTTCATTACAACATTGTATTAATACATCTGTAGTATTATCTAGAACATATCAACCTCGAGAAAATCCCTCAGAAATGGGTTTGCGAGACGTGCGAGGGATCTTCATGTGGGAAAGCGCATGCACTGGTGATGTCATATTACCATATCGGGATGTGTGCCTGATTACATAGTTAGTTAGTCCAGCGAAAATGGGCGAAAAAAATAATTCGACCCTAGGTATTTTTTTTTGGTTCGCGAACCCCCTTGGGTCTATAGTTAACAACGAAGACTATGATACAATGAGTTTACCCATATGCCATAGAGCCTATAGCCAACTCTATAGTTGTCTATAGCACTTCATTGCAGACGTGACAAACTATGGATCACAACATACCAGGGGGCTTGCAACGGAGCTATGGGCACTATGTAGACTATGTTGGTCTCAATATACTTCTGACTTTTTCCTGATGGTTAATCGCTGTCGAGGAGCCGTACCCAACCTCACCAGCCTCCACCGAACATCGGAGGACCCCCGAGGAGGATTTCTCTACTTATATGGCGGCCTTGCTCCCGGGCCAGGTCAGGAAATAGAGACAGCCGATTTTTACAGATGTGAAACGGAAACCATGATGTTCACTGATTTGACGGTAAGGTTTCTGTTCTATGTTATTATGGTTGCATAGTACGGTTGTAATCTGATATTTCTTTCAGAAATCTCTAGTCTACACAACACCCGGGGACCCATTCTCTCGTGCTCAAAAAGAGCGGACAATCAAGCCATTACCTCGGCTTAGTGAGCCGGGCTTCACACTGCATTATATCAATGACCATCCCATCATTTTTCTTTTTGGCGGCTACAACGAAAGGCCTTCGTCGGCACTGATAGCCATAGAAACACAACACCAAGAATGGTGGTACGTTGACGATGACCCAAGCGGCCTTGCTCCTGGACCTCCTCGAGTCAATCCGGTTATAATTGGAGTTGGCAACAGACTATTCGTTTTTGGAGGTTATACAGATTTTGGAGATCATGGGACGAACTACATGTCCTATAGCATTGCTGAGTTTCAGCCAGGAACTCACAAATGCAAATGGATCGCTGTGGATGTTCCATATCCTGCCGACATCCTGGCCTTGAATCAGACGTTTGACTGTGGTGTTGCCATTGGTGGCGGAACAATGATTGTATTGACACCTGGCCGGCTCGATGATGCAGTCGATGTGAGTGCTACTCAACTAGTATGCCTATGACCTGAAGACAGATTCCCATTAATATTGGTCTAGCACTTCAACTTTGTCGACAACAAAATAGTGTATTTTTTCATCACAGACAGGACATTCCGAATTGCACGTCCAACGTCTAAGGAGATACTCCCAAAAGAAGTTCATTGGTATTATGCCAGTAATTTCGTGGACCCCCAGGCTGCTTGGAGGAAAGAGGCAGCATCCATCCTTATATGTGGGTGGGTGCCTTATCGTGATACCCCCCACCTCGTTCCTCAGCTATGGCGGTTCTTCATATACCCCGGCGAGGAGCGTGTTGTCGAAGTTGGAAAACTGGACGAGGAGGTCTGGAAGCTTGACATGGATTTGAGGTGGTTTGCAATGTCTGATATGGACACTCTTCTATTGCTCGGACAAAAAGGTGACCCCACAGATAGCGATGACGAAAATCCTGATGTAGGCCCAGGGGCGAAGTACGACACCTATGTCAAGATACCCTTCAAAGTATTATAGTCAATACGCAGCCAGTATGACCTTGTACTCGTAGGTACAGCATACAGCCTTTGCATAAAAATGTAGTTCTTATTTATCTCCTAACAAATGTAATATTCAATAGTTCAGATGATCTACAACAATCCCCCAGAGAAATACAAACAACAGATCGAATGGCTCGAGAAATCGACCTCTCACAAAAAGACAGCGAGAGCCCCAAAAGCCACAGCAGAAGCACAAGTCCAAACACTTCCAATCCTGCCTGAAAGAGCACCATTAGCTGTGCCTTTCGAGTTCCCCTGGCTCGTATTCGTCGACTTACTGGAGCCGGAAGAGGACTTAGTCGACACAGACGAAATAGTCGTACTCCCCTGGACCCGCCCACCAGCCTCATCAAGCGCAAATGGCTGGTTCCACAGAATATACGGCTTGCTCATGAACTGCGGGTCCGCCGCCCGCAAGAACTTGTCGTACTTACCATCGGCGTCGCCGTACACGGACGCGACAGCCGCGATGTTGGGGTAGAGCTCCGGCGCATATTTGGCCTCGCCGCTGGCGCTGGCGGAGAGCGTCATGGCGAAATCAAGCGCGGACTTGATCGTTGCACCGGCGCTGGTGGTCGCGTTCCAGACTTTGGAGGAAGGGTCGGCGTATTTGTCGATGCGCGCGTTCGTCTGTGGGATCGGTTATCAATAATTACAACTGGGGGGTGTTTGTGGCGAGAGATGGGCGATAGGCTGACTTACAATCATGGCAGCTAAATTGTAAGAGTGGTAATGATAAGTGCGCGTCCGAACTGCCTCGAGCGGCTACGGGAAATACAGTTAGCTTGAGATACTGGCTATTTGACACATCAAGAAATGAACGCACCTGCTCGCCGTTGGCAGTGATTTGCGCCTTGTATAGGGTATTAAAGTAGGTATTCGTCGCATTCTTAGCGCCGGGAAGGTCGTTCACTAAAACTTTCAGGGCCGCGAGCTGGTTGTAATAAAATGTGCCATGATTACTGCGATAAATCAGTATCGAGAATGAGCTATAATAATAAAGAGACGATACGTACTTCGTGGCCTTTGCTTCTGCAATGGCGATCTCAGCTGTCTCTAACCACGTAATGTAGGTTTTGGCCCAGTCGATCATCTGATTGTCCAACGTTGTCGTCCAGGCAGTGCTTCCGCCTTTGCGCAGAATTAAGATGGCAGAGGTGACTTTTGCCATGGCCTTGAGGTCGCTAGAATACGCGCTTAACAGGCGGTCTCATAATAACACTGGTCGAAGAAGACCTACATGACACCGGTGTGGCTGCCGACTTGACCATCGGGACCGCGTTGCATCTGTCCGTAATTCAGGTTCGGTTTCATACTTGTAGCTGGGTCGAGGAACCATGTGCGGAGGAAGTCAACTTCGTTTTTGATGCCAGTCAGGATGCGGGTAGTAAAAGGCGAGATGCAGAATTTACGCACCAGCGTTTACTTCGAAGGTAGGTTTCTCGCTGGCGGGGCCGAATGTCCACGCCAGGGCGTTGTAGAAAACCGCCTCGGATAGACTCTGGAAAGCGCCTACATCATTGACAAGGCGGACGTCGGGGTTGAATTGTCCGTCGCGGCTCTCGTAGTTGCAAGTTGTCCAGACTGGAAACAACGTCAGCCTCTCATGACTATCTCGGGATGTATAATTGGGTTCACCTTGTTCGGGAGTTAGCGCGGTGGTGTTCCCGACGCCAGAGCAATTCGGCCACCAGCTTATGAACGCGATGGGAGGTTAACAATGTTTTGGTGGAGAAGAGTGAGTTGAATATGCCGTACTAAGGCGCCCAACTCATGTAATCATGTTTATCTCCAGAAGGAGGGGTGATGGTCTTGTTCATGACACCTACGAACACGATCAGCAGCGAACGTCACGAGGACCGAAAGACACTCACTCCATGGCCCTCCCATTGCCAGCGATCTCGCCCAAGAGAGGATGCTGGCTTGGGCGCTTTCGGTGTTGTTGCCAAAAATTTTGGCCAAAATGTAATCGGGATCGACGAAATCGTTGGCGTAAGCGGTTTGGCCAACGGCGGTCGAAGCAATAGAAACGAAGGTGATAAATAGAATGAGTGCGGTGAGCATGCTGAGCATGTGTCTGCGGCGACGTTTGAAAAGGTGGAAGTTCAGGAAACAAAGAGAGATGCTTGGCAATTTGTACAACTTGTCCCTTTCTGCATTCGATTGTCAAAAAAACCTTGGATCGATCCAGGAGTCCTAGTCAGCCGCCAAGCCCGAACGGGCTTTTATGGCCACCACGTGAAGGACTCCGAGGTGGGCGGCAAAACTCGAAGCTTGAACATAAGTCAGAACACATGCAGGCGTCGCCCGACTCTGCTCCGACCGGTTGTGAGAAGTAGAATATTAATACCCAGCGTCGGTGAGCGCGTTTGTGCGTTTTATTTTGCTATCGATTCACAGATCGCTCGCAGGGCACCGTTGGCAATGCCCATATTTCAGAGGACGGCCCTATGTCCTTGCAGGCGTAGCTTGGTCAAGCGATGCTCCCGTCGTAATATGGCCGTGAGAGTCGATAACTTTATTAGACCTATTGAAGGAAATGAAGCAGAACTTGACCCGACATCCTTTGCAGGAACTGCTCAATTAATAGACTTACGATGTACCTTTTCTAGGTGATTTTTTCTCTTTTTCCGTGCAGCTTGGAACTGGACGTCGTTTGCCAAGCGTTGCTCCGGCCGCAATATGAGCGTCAATATGGGGGTTTCAAGGTGAGGGTCGGGTGCCAAATTCTGTCAACTGAAATCGTTACGTCAGCAGCACCCGCGTGCAATAGGTGAGAACCGTGACTAAACCCTACATACTAAGTAAATGTCTCCCAGCACCGACAGCAGAACAATTCTCCTCTCGAGAAGAAAATAGTCAAGGAAAGGTAATCTGAACAGAAGAAGACACAAGGTGAGAACAATTTTTTTTTTTTGATATACTAGCTTAGGGCCTTAGGCAGCTTTTAGGCCACCACCACTGAGAAAGTATAAAGCAATCGGATTGAACAACGGTTGAATCCGACCTGGTATTTGCGGTATTTGCCTGGTATGATGTGAACGGAGAGAGGCACCCAAATTAATCGACTCGCAGTGACGGGTGACTAGTGAGCACTTGAGCACTGATCCCAGTGAACCGAAAGCACTAGAGTCATCTTCGTTATTAACACAGGCTCAAGGGTTCACGCATCATGGCGGGCTCTTCACCAAGCACACAACAAAGTCCTCTCAAAGCCCTTACCTTCCGGCCTATAGCTAGACGCCCAGGAGCGGTGACGATGAGGTCTCTTTGCGTGCCATCCCTGGTCTCGTTGGTAAGAGTAAGAGACCTTTTGTTGCTTTCTTCCTACGGACTTTCTATTCACACCGTCTTGCATTCAGCGTGATTAACTCAAAAAAATCTGTATTCGCAACAATTCCAAGGCCATTTTACGCATTTTCTCCGTGGATTTATCGAATGAAAGGGCGTCCCCCGTCGACTGCCCTTCGTCCTCACGTCGCCACTGTAATTTAGCACGTGCCACGCAGGCCCTGAAGCAACCCTGCATTTGAATTTGACGACAAACTTTGGCCCATCATCCACGTTGTCCCATTCATGCCTTGCTTGAGGCTGCGGCGTTTCCTGTGATATTCCTATGAGCTTGGATCGCTTTGACCCAAGGTGCCATAAAATGCGCGAAGCTATGCCACACCCTGCAGTTCCCTTTCATTCCTACCACTATATTCTTTCCCTCTTTTCTCAGTCATGCCGGCCGTGCACTCTAAACTCCCCGTCTTATCTCTCCTGCAGAGCCTTGAAGGCTTCGACCAACCACATTCCTGCACCCCAGAACGAGATATCAATCGCGAGGCTTTAGTGGATGTGGCTCCTGACCGGGAGGAGTTGCTCCTGAGCAACAAACCCATCGAAGAGATCAGGCAGGCTCTCAAATTGCGTGTCAATTCTGCGTACGGGTGCGTTGCAGCCTCTTTCTTTGATCGTGCCACCGCTGACCATTTTATGCCTTGGCAGACACTGGCTGTACCGTACTCAGAAACGACGCGATGTCAAATTACGAGATGCCACCACGCGTTTATCTGTCTTCGGTCGCGTCGGCTCTGAGAATATGGACACAAGCACTCAGGAATCTCGCAATGATACCGTTACTAACCGTCGAAGCTCGGCTCAGGTCGTCCGACGCGTTCTTTCAGCGTCGTCCGTCTACTCTGCTTCACGCCAAGAATCCGGTCAAGGGGACCACGACATCTGGGGAGGACCCCGACTTAGCACCCAGCAGAAGCTCATCTCTCCGCGTCCGCTGGGCCCGACGCACATCTTGGTAGTCTACGCCATGCAGCCCTCCAAGCCCATTACCCTCCCGCGTGACAATATGGCCACCGTGCGCCGTCGCCCAGCCGCTTCCACCTACTCCGAGGTACTCGAGCTCCCGATCAACGACTTACTGTTCATCCTCAACGTACCCAACTTGATGTCCGATTCCGCAGATGGGCTGCTCAACCCCATCTTGCCGCGCCGTCTGCATAAGGAGATGCCAAAGGTGCTGATGCACGTCCCGCATCTGGATACTTTCCCCGAGCTCGTTGTGTACCTGCACACCAAGAACCAGGCCGCGCTGTTCAGGGCACTCGTCCCCGAGTGGATGCGTGATATTATGCACCCTTTTCCACAGCCTCGTCAGGCTGCGGTTGCGCTGAATCCTGCAGGAACTGTTGGATCCTCCGCCTCTTTCACTACATTTGACAGCTCCAAAGTCAAGAAGCTCTTCAAGTTGGTCGCTGGCTCGACCTCTTCTTCTAGTTTGGACACTCTAGGCTCGTCCGCGTCTTCCTCCACGATAGCTGCTCCGGAGATGGTAAGGTCTATCTCCACCGTCGCTGTTGAAATCGCAGAGGCTGCCGAAGACTTGGACTCTGAAGACGATGTTTTGCTCCGCACTGCCACTTTGCTGGATGCTCTGCGTGATAATCTCAACCATATCGGCTACTTTGGCAAAGACCTGTGGACCGAACTGAACACTACTCGGGATATAATGCTCCGCGCCATCTCCCACCAGGCCAGAGTCGCGCCTGAAACCGATGCCGATTAGATTGCCCTTTTCTTGTCAGTCAGTCAGAAATGATGTCTTGTTTTGAGTGCGCCGTTTGTTTGAATTTCATGTTATCCACCAAATGTAAAAAGCATTTTAAAAGACAAAAAGATCTAGAAAAGAGTCCCAAGTAGTACCACCAATATACTTAATGTTGTTATCGAGTTGAAACATCACCGCGCAACCATAAAATAAGACAAAATGGCCACGATAAGAGCTACCAAGGATAGAACATGAACTCCA
Source organism: Flammula alnicola (assembly GCA_015499995.1). Classification (NCBI taxonomy): domain Eukaryota; kingdom Fungi; phylum Basidiomycota; class Agaricomycetes; order Agaricales; family Strophariaceae; genus Flammula; species Flammula alnicola. The sequence continues at coordinate 18,159 of JADNRV010000597.1, forward strand.
AAATCACTCCAAAGGTCATTAACGACAAACGTAGGTCTGGAAGGCGGGTCTACAGAAACCGTAACCCGATGCGTGCGTCCAGGCGACATGTCCTCCGTGACGATGAACAAAGTCTGCCGCTTCTCGTGATAGACGTACTTGTCGCCCTTTTCGAGCCCTTCCACGATAACCTTCCGCGAATGCGTCAGCTGCGAAGGAAGGAAGATCTCGGTCTCGCGGGATTTGAGGGGGTGGCGGAGTGCTCGCGGGGGGTCAAACACGCTCTTGGCCTCGGAGACGGGGCTCTTGTCGTCAGGATTCGACCATTGGTAGGTGAAGATTCCGGTGTTCATCTCGTATTCGAAGCTGAGAGGGATGCCGGCGGTCTTGGCAGCGTAAGGCCTGACGATGGCAGGAAGAATCCTGCCTCCGTTGTCGAGTGAGGGCGCGTCTTGCTCGTAGTAGAGCAGAGAGGGCGGAAGCGCTCGTTTCCTACTGAACCAAGAGAAATTCTCGCCATTCCAGTCGTCGCCTCGTTGATCATCGTTGTAGGAATTGTAGTTCCACAATCTGAAATTATGACGGTAGGAGTCAGTGGATTGATTCTACGATAATGCAGATAATAGGCGCACGTAAATCCAACCAATGCCTTCTCCAAAGCTGTCATCATGGCGTCCATCATACGAGCCTGCCATACAAAGTCGTCGGTTTTGAAAGCTTCGCCTTTGCTATCACCAATACTGTCTCAGCAAAAAATCCAGGCTACGTGAAATGAAAAGGCATACTTCATGTCCATTGGCACTCCGCATTCTCCGATAATCACAGGCGTTTCACCGAGAGCACGATACCCATTCTCCACGATATTGCGGATCTGCAGCGTAAAATTGTCGCGGGCGCCTTTCTGGCCCCAGTAGAATGCTTTGAGAGGAAACATGCCCTGTAGAAGTGCCAATCAATATAGGACGCAAGCGAAGTGACATAAGGCATACTCTTGAAAGACCCTGCACATCGACAGAGAAATTGCCGAAGGCCTTTGCGAAAAGAGCATTGAGGTCGTACCTGAGGAGAGTCCAGTAAGTTTGGGCCGAATTAGGGTCAAGCGAAGACGACTTACCAATGAGGCGCAAACACCATGTTTGCAGGCCGGGACTCCTCCGTCCACGATGCAGGTGCGAACTAGAAAAGATCAATTTAAGAAAAACTCGCAAATCAGAAAGTGATTCTGACCGACCTCGTTCGGAATAGGCTCCAAGAATACTAGCTTGGAGTCTGAAGACGCTTTCCTCACTCGTTCGCTCCATTTCTTTGCAAAAGGGAAATACAAATCGGTGTACCAATCAATCTAAGCGACCCAATATCAGACTGGATCATACAATAGGAAGTCATACATGCACACCTTGTGACCGGTATCTGGGTTTTGGCTGAAGTAATGTTCTCGCAAGACAACAGCCTGATCTGTGACATCGTTCCACCGCCATACGTCGTGGTATTCCCAAAGGCATCGACCTTGGGTCGGACCATCCGGACGCCAGGCCTTCGTCTTCGAGGTGTTTAGGAGGGTATGAGATGTATGCTTCGTCGGCATGGGGAATGAACGCGTCCATGTAGAGACAAGTGTCGGGTGTCCGGCACCCAATTGGAAAGATTCAAATGCGGAAGCTAAGAAGAGATTTTGTCTTCTGAGCTAGGGCCTGCGACCACATGAAACGATGACTTACGGACGTGCGATAAGTGGAGGTCGGTATTATAATCGAACGCGTGTAGTGAGGGGACGTTGATATAGCCTCGATGAGGTTCATTCATCATCTGGGGACTCAATGAGCACCAGAAGAAAAAAGAAAAAAGAAAATACACACCTGAAATCCAAGAACACCGTCAACGTCCCAACCGCTCCTATGACCATCTCCCACATATCCAAAAATGCATGCTGTAGGAATGTTGAATGGGAACCTCTGGTTATGCTTATTCTTGACTAGCAATTTCGGCGCAAAGATATCTCCGGCCCAGAATAGAGTGCTACGAGAGGTAAGCTCGCGAATGCGAAGAAACAATAGTGACGGCACTCACGCCATGGTCGCCGCAGCAAGTTTCTGATATCCGCACGGCCATAAACCCCGCTCTGCCTCAACATGACCTCCGCCTCTCTGTCCATGTAACCACGGCAGCTCCAGCGTCTTCTATGGCGTGCAGGTCGAATCCGACTAGTTCCAACGTCCAGGCTGGGGCGCCAGACCCTCCGCAGTACCGCGACCAGACGTCTTGATGCATCGAGACGAAGGCTGTCATGCCATATTGAGGTAGTAAGGAGAGTAGCTTGCGGATATAGTCGAGATACTCTATGTCGTATATTCCACTGGATGGAGATGACTGTTAGGTTTAAAATTGAAGCTAGAGTTTCGGATCGACACGTACGGTCCTGCATGTTCAACCGCTTCCCATGTTACCAGGAATCGAACTGATCCATGGACGAAAGAAGTTGAGATATGAGATATCCTAACAAGAGAGAAACACACGCACTGAAGGTCAGCCCCCATCGTCGCAGGCGAGAGAAGTGCTCATGGGCTTCCTCCAGAGGGAATGGCCGTCCAACGAAAGTGGCGGGATCGAGGGTCCCCAGGAAAGTTCTCGTGGTCATGGTCTGCTGGTCTACACGAAAAAGAGAATCACAAAAATTGAATACTTTCTCCCAATCCAAAATACAACGCGGAAGGCTCACGTTTTACACGAACCAGACAAGTTGACCCCTCTCAAGCTGCAGACGCGACCGTATCCGTCACAAAGTGTCGGCCCTCAGCGCGCAGCCTGTCCTGCCGTTCCTCGGAAGACCCAGTCATGTGCATAGGAGGGTATAGATCCGGGGGTATAATTCAGGTCTTTAGATGGATGAATGTCTAAGAAGACGCAATGCGCGGTTCAATTCAGCGTGAAAGGAGGGAAAGTAGGCCCTACAGCCTGAGGCTATGCGTACCGGTTTCCGTTCTCCTACTACTTCTGGTTGAACATTGGATACGGACGAAGCAGCTTTAGGCTTGTCGTCGTCAACTATTACGAACGATGCGTCCAAGCTGGAAGGGGTCGACATTCGACGCTAAAGACGTCTATATCGTGGTAGTTTGAACTGACAAGTCGTAACCGTGACGGTATCAGTTCCTCAGAATTTCCTTTGATTGCCGACGACTGAAAGTCGCCAAATTGTAGCAACTGAAGGGTAGAGGATTTAAAATTGGAAATGGTATATGTAAACATCTAATTTATACAACAAAACTAAAACTCTGCGACGTATGTAAGGAAGCAATCCGAGAAAATGCAATGGGAGGAAGAGTCAGATATTTACAGAAAGAGTTGGTGGCAGGTGGATAGGTGGAGGTGTACATAAAGAAGGTGCGCCATGGTCAAAGTTTGTCAAAGGGATGTCGAGATAGGTACACCAAGTGTCCGATTTTTGTGCGTCTGTGTCAACTTCCGTCTGGTATTGATCTCCAGCCTGAGGTACATTTGCTGGAGCAGCCGACGGTGGCTCGGACCCGTACCCAAAACCCATACCCGGCCTTCGACGCACACAACCTCTTCAAAGTTATGGCGGAGGTTCCGCAGCGTCTGGTCAACATTCAGACGCTCGATGCGCTCTTCAGGGCTGAGAAGGAGACGCCAGATTTCGGGTACAAAACCTTCTGATTTATCAGTCCGAACCCCCAAGACAATGACGGGGGAGGTTGATGTTGGCCGGTGATATTCATACATTGAGTAGCAGATGGCATCCTGGGGAAAGACACCGGTAACCTCTGCAGTGGCTCGTTGGAACTTCTTATTTATCGTGTGGTAGAAGAAGAACTGATTTTTAGAAAAACGAATAGACTGAAAAACCATAAAGGTCATTTAATGATCAATTTAAGTAGAAGGATCTCACTTACCTTATTATCTGTTAAATTTCCTGGGCCCAACAGTATCTTCGTCCCGTTGTACACAGATATCGCATTACCAAACACATGGCCTCGAGGTATTGAAGGAGAAATGGGAGCATCTCGAACTTCCCAGTGCCAGACACCCTCAGGTTTACATTCCGCGATACTGAATGACCTATATGGTCGAGGGTCATTGCCGAATGTCTGGTAGCCCCCAAAGATGTACATCTTATTGTCGACGGCCACCACAGCAGGATTTATGCGGGGGCCAACATCTTCACCGTCAAACTTCAGATACCACCACTCCTTTTCTTCGGGATCGATCATGATTACTTTTGAGCTGGGCTCATTTTTATCACAGTCAAATCCTCCAAAGATCAGGATAAAGCTCGCATTCTCAATGCGAACCAAGGTGGTCCCTGGTAAGATAAGGCTGGGGAGAAGTTTGAGCTGTGGCTTCCGGTTCTCCTCAGAGAAGGGTTTGTAAGGGTTTCGAACCCTCAAATTGTTCTAAAAATGAAATGAACATTGCAAAACTGAATCAAGGCAAATTTAACTGGGGTGAATATGGCCAACTTACACTTAGGTTTGTCCAGGTCATGGACGTTGTATCACAGCAAAAGAAATCAGAGGCCGGTGTTTCTGTACAGTCTCCAGAGTGAACTCCTCCAACCATGTAGAGTTTGCTGTTATGGTAATCGTTAACCAAGCTTCGAAATAGCTCGAAGGCGGGCAATGGCCCGCGAAGTGTTGTAGCTCAGGCTGGAAAACCTGGGCATTGTCGGCAGGTTGTCCAGAAGGCATAACGTTGACGGAAAGTGGTTTGAAGGAGAGCGAATGAAGCAAGAGATATTTTAATCAACTATAGCGTTGTGGCGAAGAAATAGAGTCAGAGTGTTGTGTTTGTATCAGCGAGGTCAGTGCCGATTAGGCAACCATCCTCTTCCCCCAGGACTGTCATCTCGCCGCTCTGCCTTGGGCGGCATAGGCTTTTCTTTCCACCACCCTACCTAATAACTTGCTTCGTT
>JADNRV010000598.1:0-23001 GCA_015499995.1 Flammula alnicola
TCAGAGCCAGCGACTGCTGGAATCAACAAACGTTGTGACGGTTGTCAAAGCGTGCGAGGTATCCAGCTTTTGTCGATCGCTGGCATCATAATTCCTGTCTCTAAAACTCGACAATCGTCAGCGCTGGTAGTACGTGTGAATGCATCAAATGACATTTTTAGATACAATTTCTCCCCCGCCTGTGAACCTGCAAGTGTCGAGACATATGTGAAGCTTCGGCTCGGGAGGAATACAGCCAATGCTCGTTCGAATGATGCAACGAACACCCATTGTTACTGGGAGATACACCAAAGCTCGAGTTCTCGAGAGAAAAAAAGGGTGTTACTATGCTTTTGGGGTGCGGAAGGAAGATGTGGCAAGAAAGAAAGACTCCTTACCTGGTCGCCGTGTGGCGCACTTTCGGTTATCACACTTGCGGGAGTGATGGAACAGACCGCGCTCCTGATTTCGTACGCATAAGTAGCAGAACGCGATTCTGATATGCTATTTAGCCCGTAGTTTTTTCACCGAGTAGTTTTGAAATAAACATACCAGATGACGATGCAGCGTGCTACAATGTTGTGAGAGTATTATCGACAGCATAGTTAATAAAGGATTTCTCTCCCCAAATTGCACAAGCAGCCTGATGGTGAGAAGATTGAGAGGGTTGCGTGGGCCTTCCGGAGGAGCTTCAGGAAAGAAGCCTTCGTGTTGGGAGGAAACCCAAGGTCTTCTCTACCGCGCTGCCCGACTGGCAACCGCCCGATCCCAGTGGAGATCATACGGCACGATGAGATGTTAACATGAGACGAGCTGATGCCAGCTGAGATGGACTGAGCGTTGGCAAGAAATACGTAAAAAAAAATTTGCAGCGTACCAATAACGGTCCTACAGTATATAAGCCAGACGAAATGGCGGGATGAGTCAGAATCGCGCTTATTGGGCGCACTTATTTAGCTTTAGCAAAATATAGCAAGGGAGTCTGTACATTGCTTGTCAATATCTGCACCGCTTTAGAATGAGAAAGGTAAATCTTACTTCCTGCCCGTATGCTGGCTTTCCAATGCAGCAGCACATTGCGACACTTTGCGGGTATGTCTCCATAGCGGATAAGCTCATAAAAGGCAGTACGAAAGGCAACACCCCTTTTGCTTTTTCGATCAGGGGACGTTCCCGTGTTCATATGATTCTGTCAGCGCGCGGATTTCGAATTCGCGCTAAGCACCTAGACCTTGGATGGATCCCTGACCCTCGATTGCGACCCCATCTTGGCCCAGGGAAGGGCAGAAGAAGACTGGCATGTTAGACCCATAAGAATAATCCCTGTGCTATCCTGCTGCCAGCTGGTTGGCGTCGATCGTCGTTTTATTCATATCAGGTCAAATCACCAAGATCAGTGAACGTTGTTCGCGGATCCAGAAAGAATCAAAAATAGCCTGGACTTTTCAGAGAAAACATAAGAGCTACTCACCTCATCGAAAGGGGAGCTTTCTGACCTAGTCTAACCTCTATACCTTCAGCTTGGAGCGTCGCCAGCGATGTGGATGCGAGAGGAATACTTGTCACAGCCGTGTCACGTCCCAGCCTGACGACGCCGCTCCAAGCCGGGCGGATAAGATGGATCAGAATCGCTATCCTTGAGCAATATTTGTCGCGTACCTCAGGACCTCAGACGCTTTCCAGAACCTGTTCTTATTTGCCTCCCGACCAGAATTGGTGCATAACATGAAAGATACGTTGACCGATGCTAGTACGTGTTTTCGCTTTTACGAAACCAGGGTTCAAGGTGTGATCTCACATTCATCTAGATTTCCCCAGGACAGCAGACCAGCGCGTCTATCATTTAGGTGTCCGTCCTGGTGAGGTGGCCAATCGAATTGTAAGAAGGATCGACGTAGAAAGCGCAGTGTTATGGCTCTGACGATCTGATCTAGGTGACAGTCGGGTCTCCGTCAAGAGCGAACACTGTTGCAGGACTCCTGGATGCCCAACCAAAGCCTTTTGTCCTCTCCTCCGAGCGTGGATTCTTGACAATCACAGGACGCTACAAGGGCACTCCGATTTCTATCATAAGTATCGGTATGGGCAACCCGAATATGGATTTTTTCGTGCGCGAAATTAGGGAATCCGTCAGCGGCGACTTGGCTATCATTAGGTTCTGAGCATTGCGTCACTCTATTATTTTCTATAAGAACACACTTACTGAACAACCAAAAGGTTAGGGTCTTGTGGCGCGCTGATCGATGTCTTACCTGGGACCGTCGTCGTCCCACAGGCCAGCGTAGCAATAACTCGGAACTTTGATTTCGACTTTGTCAACCCAGACCATTGCGATGAACCTGCATACCTAATTAGTAAACCTGTAAGCGTGTCTGATCACGATCGAATTAAATTGCCTTTTTACCATACCTTTGGTTTTGTAGGTGTCCGCCGATGAAGAACTTACTGAAGAGGTACGGGCGCTAGCGCTTTTCGAGTTACCCGTAAATTTTCATATCTTCATATGATATCTCCGACGATAGGTTCACAAGGCTCTTGAGGCTGCGAAACCACCCTCTTCTAGCTCGCTCATAATTTCCAGGACGATCAATGCTTCTGCTGACAGGTTCGTCTCCCGCGACCCCCATTCCCACAAAAACACTAACACGGACATTTTTTGCCAGTTTCTATTCGTCCCAGGGAAGACAGACGTCCTTCCCTGATCACAATGCCGACTTGATTCAGCATCTGCAAGAGAAGGTGGAAAACCTTTCAACGCTCGAAGTTAGCGATTTATTTTGTATGTGTAATATCAGAAGATGCTTAAGACCTATCTTTGACAGATGGAAACCTTCCATCTCTTTCATCTGGCCGCTTGTTGGACTGGCCGGACCGTCGTCTCCAAGGTGGCCCCGACCCCCCTCACCACGGGGCCTGTCAATCCCATTATTGCCCGATCCTCGAATCCCACACACCTTGACCATCCTACTCCACCATCTTTACCGAATACGATCATCAGAGCAGCTGCGACGCACATGATCTTCGCTTCTCGTAAATCCCAGGATTTTATCACACCGCAGCAGGTGGAAGAACTCGAAAATTGGACCGGGAAGGTAAGCCTTTTTGCCGGTCTTCCTCTTCACTATTGACGAAGCTTCGGACTCACATGTGGTATCGGATTGCTCTTCTTTGCAGGGGGTATTAAACGCCTTGGTAAACATAGAAATCCCGCAAGATGTGAGTGGCCTGTAATGCTTAATCGAGACGACATTTCCCTGATACGCGCCCTGGTTCTTCGCAGCGGGTGCATACGGACCAAGGCAGCGTTTGGGAACTCGTGTAGGCACCACCCTATCGGTGCCAATTTAAATATATCTAGAACGCTTTTGTTTATTGGTACTTATGTACTAAACACACCTTTTGATTTTCGGATTTAGCCCTTTCAATCACTGTGCATTGTGATCGCGAACTCAATTATTCGCTGTCCGTTGACTCGATTATTCGACGTCGAGTGAGAAGGTCGCCTACGGTTGGTCCTATGCGTCCAGAATTCCGACAGCTGGATCGGTAACTAATGAGAGACAGGGTGTAGGAAACGGGATATACGATAAAATTTCTACCATACGTACACGGTTCAATATTTGGACACCCGTTCTCGCAGATTTCAATCTGTCAACATTTAATCCGAACCAGCCCAGATGACATCCACGACACCAAGCTCCCTGAAGGACAGAGCATCCTCCCTGTCTACCAGTTTACAATTGGCCACGCGCAAGTAGATGATATGCGCTGGCTGGAATGACTCCTCCATGGCTATGATCGTCGACACAATATTTGTCGACGGCGCTGTTGCGCCTGCCTGAGACAGCCCGGGTCTATGTCCGCGCATCTTCCTCAACGGCTTAATCTTCCTTCCCATCTGGGATTCATCTGTCCTATGACCACCGCTATCGTTCCCATCCTGAGGCTCCCTCGTGACGGTCTCAGTTGCTCCATTCGGTGCACCCTCACCTTTATGGACGCATTCCTCTTCGAAATCATTCGAGCTTCTGTTCCTGAAGAGAACAACCGCACGCAAACTTGCGCAGTCGACATCCTGGCAGCCCCAAAATGACAAGGCCTCGAGCCTAGGACAAACCTTGACGCCGCGTCTTGATCGGCCCATTCCCCCGCCTCCTTCAGCATGTGGTTTGATGATTCCGCCGATTTTTTCCTGTAGTCCCTCCAACAATCTTCCCAGTCCAGAACACGAATCGAGGGACAAAGAAGTAAGGACCGGCATGTACCCTAAGATCGCCTCCGCGCGCCCCGGTTCCATCGAGATCTTGAAGTGGGACAGCGTGAGATGGGTCAGGTTTAACAGGCGGGGGTCACGAAAGATAGATTCTAGTCGCGGAAATACGGGCAAGGGGGTGTTTCTTCAGTGCTATCTCGCGCCGCGGTGTCGACATTGGTAAACGCCACTTTCTCGAGGGCTGGAACCAAAAACTTCCGAAGGACGCATGCGGTCGTTTCCTCTCCTTCGCACTGCAGGCTGATGTCACGTAGGGACGGAAAACTAACGACACGGTTTTCCTGCGAGGCTACTCGCTCCCATCATCGCCGCACAAATATATGCGCGGTGTCGTTAGTTTTCCGTCCCTACGTGACATCAGCCTGCAGTGCGAAGGAGAGGAAACGACCGCATGCGTCCTTCGGAAGTTTTTGGTTCCAGCCCTCGAGAAAGTGGCGTTTACCAATGTCGACACCGCGGCGCGAGATAGCACTGAAGAAACACCCCCCTTGCCCGTATTTCCGCGACTAGAATCTATCTTTCGTGACCCCCGCCTGTTAAACCTGACCCATCTCACGCTGTCCCACTTCAAGATCTCGATGGAACCGGGGCGCGCGGAGGCGATCTTAGGGTACATGCCGGTCCTTACTTCTTTGTCCCTCGATTCGTGTTCTGGACTGGGAAGATTGTTGGAGGGACTACAGGAAAAATCGGCGGAATCATCAAACCACGTGCTGAAGGAGGCGGGGGAATGGGCCGATCAAGACGCGGCGTCAAGGTTTGTCCTAGGCTCGAGGCCTTGTCATTTTGGGGCTGCCAGGATGTCGACTGCGCAAGTTTGCGTGCGGTTGTTCTCTTCAGGAACAGAAGCTCGAATGATTTCGAAGAGGAATGCGTCCATAAAGGTGAGGGTGCACCGAATGGAGCAACTGAGACCGTCACGAGGGAGCCTCAGGATGGGAACGATAGCGGTGGTCATAGGACAGATGAATCCCAGATGGGAAGGAAGATTAAGCCGTTGAGGAAGATGCGCGGACATAGACCCGGGCTGTCTCAGGCAGGCGCAACAGCGCCGTCGACAAATATTGTGTCGACGATCATAGCCATGGAGGAGTCATTCCAGCCAGCGCATATCATCTACTTGCGCGTGGCCAATTGTAAACTGGTAGACAGGGAGGATGCTCTGTCCTTCAGGGAGCTTGGTGTCGTGGATGTCATCTGGGCTGGTTCGGATTAAATGTTGACAGATTGAAATCTGCGAGAACGGGTGTCCAAATATTGAACCGTGTACGTATGGTAGAAATTTTATTCGTATATCCCGTTTCCTACACCCTGTCTCTCATTAGTTACCGATCCAGCTGTCGGAATTCTGGACGCATAGGACCAACCGTAGGCGACCTTCTCACTCGACGTCGAATAATCGAGTCAACGGACAGCGAATAATTGAGTTCGCGATCACAATGCACAGTGATTGAAAGGGCTAAATCCGAAAATCAAAAGGTGTGTTTTAGTACATAAGTACCAATAAACAAAAGCGTTCTAGATATATTTAAATTGGCACCGATAGGGTGGTGCCTACACGAGTTCCCAAACGCTGCCTTGGTCCGTATGCACCCGCTGCGAAGAACCAGGGCGCGTATCAGGGAAATGTCGTCTCGATTAAGCATTACAGGCCACTCACATCTTGCGGGATTTCTATGTTTACCAAGGCGTTTAATACCCCCTGCAAAGAAGAGCAATCCGATACCACATGTGAGTCCGAAGCTTCGTCAATAGTGAAGAGGAAGACCGGCAAAAAGGCTTACCTTCCCGGTCCAATTTTCGAGTTCTTCCACCTGCTGCGGTGTGATAAAATCCTGGGATTTACGAGAAGCGAAGATCATGTGCGTCGCAGCTGCTCTGATGATCGTATTCGGTAAAGATGGTGGAGTAGGATGGTCAAGGTGTGTGGGATTCGAGGATCGGGCAATAATGGGATTGACAGGCCCCGTGGTGAGGGGGGTCGGGGCCACCTTGGAGACGACGGTCCGGCCAGTCCAACAAGCGGCCAGATGAAAGAGATGGAAGGTTTCCATCTGTCAAAGATAGGTCTTAAGCATCTTCTGATATTACACATACAAAATAAATCGCTAACTTCGAGCGTTGAAAGGTTTTCCACCTTCTCTTGCAGATGCTGAATCAAGTCGGCATTGTGATCAGGGAAGGACGTCTGTCTTCCCTGGGACGAATAGAAACTGGCAAAAAATGTCCGTGTTAGTGTTTTTGTGGGAATGGGGTCGCGGGAGACGAACCTGTCAGCAGAAGCATTGATCGTCCTGGAAATTATGAGCGAGCTAGAAGAGGGTGGTTTCGCAGCCTCAAGAGCCTTGTGAACCTATCGTCGGAGATATCATATGAAGATATGAAAATTTACGGGTAACTCGAAAAGCGCTAGCGCCCGTACCTCTTCAGTAAGTTCTTCATCGGCGGACACCTACAAAACCAAAGGTATGGTAAAAAGGCAATTTAATTCGATCGTGATCAGACACGCTTACAGGTTTACTAATTAGGTATGCAGGTTCATCGCAATGGTCTGGGTTGACAAAGTCGAAATCAAAGTTCCGAGTTATTGCTACGCTGGCCTGTGGGACGACGACGGTCCCAGGTGAGACATCGATCAGCGCGCCACAAGACCCTAACCTTTTGGTTGTTCAGTAAGTGTGTTCTTATAGAAAATAATAGAGTGACGCAATGCTCAGAACCTAATGATAGCCAAGTCGCCGCTGACGGATTCCCTAATTTCGCGCACGAAAAAATCCATATTCGGGTTGCCCATACCGATACTTATGATAGAAATCGGAGTGCCCTTGTAGCGTCCTGTGATTGTCAAGAATCCACGCTCGGAGGAGAGGACAAAAGGCTTTGGTTGGGCATCCAGGAGTCCTGCAACAGTGTTCGCTCTTGACGAAGACCCGACTGTCACCTAGATCAGATCGTCAGAGCCATAACACTGCGCTTTCTACGTCGATCCTTCTTACAATTCGATTGGCCACCTCACCAGGACGGACACCTAAATGATAGACGCGCTGGTCTGCTGTCCTGGGGAAATCTAGATGAATGTGAGATCACACCTCTGAACCCTGGTTTCGTAAAAGCGAAAACACGTACTAGCATCGGTCAACGTATCTTTCATGTTATGCACCAATTTTGGTCGGGAGGCAAATAAGAACAGGTTCTGGAAAGCGTCTGAGGTCCTGAGGGTACAGTTGGCGACAAATATTGCTCAAGGATAGCGATTCTGATCCATCTTATCCGCCCGGCATGGAGCGGCGTCGTCAGGCTGGGACGTGACACGGCTGTGACAAAGTATTCCTCTCGCATCCACATCGCTGGCGACGCGTTCCAAAGCTGAAGGTATGGAGGTTAGACTAGGTCAGAAAGCTCCCCTTTCGATAATGTGAGTAGCTCTTATGTTTTCTATGAAAAGTCCAGGCTATTTTTGATTCTTTCTGGATCCACGAACAACGTTCACTGATCTTGGTGATTTGACCTGATATGAATAAAACGACGATCGACGCCAACCAGCTGGCAGCAGGATAGCACAGGGATTATTCTTATGGGTCTAACATGCCCAGTCTTCTTCATGCCCTTCCCTGGGCCAAGATGGGGTCGCAATCGAGGGTCAGGGATCCATCCAAGGTCTAGGTGCTTAGCACGAATTCGAAATCCGCGCGCTGACAGAATCATATGAACATCGGGAACGTCCCCTGATCGAAAAAGCAAAAGGGGTGTTGCCTTTCGTACTGCCTTTTATGAGCTTATCCGCTATGGAGACATACCCGCAAAGTGTCGCAATGTGCTGCTGCATTGGAAAGCCAGCATACTGGCCAGGAAGTAAGATTTACCTTTCTCATTCTAAAGCGGTGCAGATATTGACAAGCAATGTACAGACTCCCTTGCTATATTTTGCTAAAGCTAAATAAATGCGCCCAATAAGCGCGATTCTGACTCATCCCGCCATTTCGTCTGGCTTACATATATACTGTAGGACCGTTATTGGTACGCTGCAATTTTTTTTTTACGTATTTCTTGCCAACGCTCAGTCCATCTCAGCTGGCATCAGCTCGTCTCATGTTAACATCTCATCGTGCCGTATGATCTCCACTGGGATCGGGCGGTTGCCAGTCGGGCAGCGCGGTAGAGAAGACCTTGGGTTTCCTCCCAACACGAAGGCTTCTTTCCTGAAGCTCCTCCGGAAGGCCCACGCAACCCTCTCAATCTCCTCACCATCAGGCTGCTTGTGCAATTTGGGGAGAGAAATCCTTTATTAACTATGCTGTCGATAATACTCTCACAACATTGTAGCACGCTCGCATCGTCATCTGGTATGTTTATTTCAAAACTACTCGGTGGAAAAACTACGGTGCTAAATAGCATATCAGAATCGCGTTCTGCTACTTATGCGTACGAAATCAGGAGCGCGGTCTGTTCCATCACTCCCGCAAGTGTGATAACCGAAAGTGCGCCACACGGCGACCAGGTAAGGAGTCTTTCTTTCTTGCCACATCTTCCTTCCGCACCCCAAAAGCATAGTAACACCCTTTTTTTCTCTCGAGAACTCGAGCTTTGGTGTATCTCCCAGTAACTATGGGTGTTCGTTGCATCATCTTCGAACGAGCATTGGCTGTATTCCTCCCGAGCCGAAGCTTCACATATGTCTCCGACACTTGCAGGTTCACAGGCGGGGGAGAAATTGTATCTAAAAATGTCATTTGATGCATTCACACGTACTACCAGCGCTGACGATTGTCGAGTTTTAGAGACAGGAATTATGATGCCAGCGATCGACAAAAGCTGGATACCTCGCACGCTTTGACAACCGTCACAACGTTTGTTGATTCCAGCAGTCGCTGGCTCTGACGCTGTCTGTTGACTGTTCAAGCCTTTACGAAATATCGAGAGGTGCACACGTGTGAGGATATCTACATGAACAATTTTATGACGGTCTTTTCGGATCACTCACCTTTGCGATTATCAGAGTCTACGCGGTTGTCGAAAATTGCGCAGATAATAATAATCACTGATATGACCTGACCCTAGGGTCGCGCGGACCATAAAGGGTTCAGGCAAGGTTAACTGACGTGAAGGATGCTGACTCACGCAAACCAGAACAACGAGAGATGGTTAAACCTGTTCAAACATCCCGATTCCCGCTATTTTCGGAGCCGTGATCAATCCTAAATGCACACCCCATTTATCGCAGCGATGGATATCTGGAGTGATGTCGGGCTCACATGTCTCGAAGATCGTCTCACCTAATTCTGTGAGGCTCATTTGCTGCACGTTGATATCTGGTGTACAGAGTGCAATTTAACGCCCATTTCTCTTGCAGAGCTCATGATTGGAAATTCGCGACGAGCTGCAGGCACCTGCGCAGCATTTGAATTTTGGCTCAGATCCGATGCCAGATCGGGAGATCTGGCGGTGGTAAGTTGGAACTCCGCATCAAATTCGCGCTGATTCAAATTGCTCACGAGAAAGTCCGCAGGTTATTTGCGTATGTTTTGGAGGACTGTTTCCTTGCGACTGGCGCCACAAAAAATCTGGAAAAGGCCGTGGAGCGTACTGATCGTGAAACATCACGAGGGTCCTTATTCGATCATTTGGGGTTTTATGCGCTTGTGGATTGGTTGCTCTATTTGTTCACCTGAGCCGCATGAGGAACCCCAAGTTCCGGAGAACTGGTAGTTCAGAAGGAGGGCCAGTCTACTTACAGATGTCGAAAATTCTCGGAAAAGATTCGACGAGGTGGTAATCCGCTGTGTGCCTGTGAGCCAGTGTTGCAAGGGTTCATCAAGCGATGTCATGAGCACTTCGAACCAGATTCACTCGACGATCAAACTGGATTGTTTGCCAGAAGCACCCCTTCCTGGGATAATACGTCAACACTGGAGTTGGGAAGAACAAAGGGGGCATCCGTGGTCTGGTGGTAGCGAACAGCAAGTATACGTTTGTCCATAAACTCTGCTTGCATCCGCATTTCGTTCCGCCCTTTACCTTTCCACCGATTCGTCTGAGACAGCTTGCGCTTCACCGATCACTGTGCAAACGCCTACCTTCGCCATCGCTTCGTCTCAATCCTCAAGCGTCGACTACAAAGAGCCCTCACCGATCTTATTCAAATTCACAGCTCATCTACTCTCGCCTTTCGCGAGTCTATCATGAGCCGGTACAACAATTACGGCCTCCCGCAACACGCGTCGAGTGCAAGCTCCTCAAATGGTTTCAATTCAAGTCTCAACAGCAACAGCGAAAGACACGACGAACGCGCATCGCAATCGGGGTCAGAGGATGGCAACTATGCGCTCTATCCTGAATCCCACAAAATCGAGGCAGACCTCGAAGGTGCGCATGCTACTTCATATTATTCATGCTCATTGATAGATTTCAATTTCCAGATGACGCCAACACGGCGTTGACCTCCCAAACACTCAATGCAGATGGTACTCCGAAACGCCCTATGAATGCTTTTATGATTTTCGCTCGCCGTAGACGCCCACAAGTCTCTGCAGAGAACCAGGCTATGCGAACTGGGGAGATCAGTAAGATTTTGAGCAAAGAATGGGTCTCAATGCCCCCGGTGATTAATGCACACCATGTCGTCTTCCTATTTTTGTCTTACACTTTTCCAGTCCGAGAAACAATTCTACCTCGAGCAAGCAAAGCAACTAAAAGAGACATTTAATACGAGATACCCAGATTATGTCTATCGGCGTCGACCGAACAACTCGAGGAAACGCCGACGTTCTGACGGTGGGACGATGAGACCGGTCGATCAAGCTCTCCTCGCAGACCATCCAGACGACATGTCGGGAAGTATTGACCTTGAAGCCGCCTCACCTACCGAGCCAGACGATCAACTGGAAGCTTCGTTACCCCCTTCGTACTCCCGCCCACCGTACAGCATGTCGCAACCGATTGACCACGGAAAATATGCGACGCACTCACGCGGTCCGGGTCACCAGGTTTCCTCGGAATCTCCATTTCGATCCAACGGACAGCACGATTCAAGGCTTTCCTACGGTGGTTCTGGACATCCTGAGCGCATGGGTCCGAGTATGGGTTCGAGCACATCTCCTCGGTTGCCCATCGGCCATGACGGACTGCACTTCGCATATGGTCAGTCACCTGGTAGCGCTCAATCGCCCTCCATCTTTGGCACGGAGTCAATTACCTCGCACCAAAGTTGGCAAACAAGGATGGAGCGAGTACCGCCCACCTGGCTTGGAGGCGGCCAGGACTCTCGAATGCCAAACACATTGGGCGGCCGAAAACAGAGCCCGTACTCAGCCACAACGCCTGCAAGCCCTTGGTCAAGTTCGGCGGAACATCCTGCTGGCCCAAGTTCTAATCAGTCCCCAACCTCACCGAACTATTTTCCTACCCTGAACACACCCTTTTATCCTAGTCAACCCCATATGTCCCCGTTCCAATCGAACATCCCAACGTCCCCATCTCTCCCACCCCAGCCATCGTCCTACGAACACCTTAGCCACATGCAATCCGCTTCTATGCCAAGAGACTTCACCGGACGGGGGTACCCTTCGTCTTCTTCCCTCCCCTCGTTTGCGCTTGGGCGAGACCCTCTTTCCTACTCGCCGCGGAACCTGCCGCCAGTTCAGACCGTTTCAGGGTATTCACACTCGCAACAATCTTCTTCATCAACCTCCGGGAACGGGCATCCACCGCCAGCTTTTTGGTCGAGGGAATAAAACAAAAGCCTAGTTCACTAGTCGGGGGATTGAGGGTTATCATTCTTGTCATCTTTTCTTCTTTTATGGGTTGGGTGGTTGGTACCATTTTCGTTTTCCTAATGTATTATCCACTCTATAGTCGCCCGTCCTTTGATTTTCGTCCTCGTGTTTCTCGCACGCATATTGCTAAAGTATATATTGTCAATACAATTTTAATTGATTCGCCTTCGGGGCCTCGGGGAACTGAATTGACATTGACAAGAGCTTCAAGTGCCTTATCAATTCAAAGATCGATGTCTCTAATAGACTTCAACGATTGTATTGAATTACGAACATTCGATCAAGTTGCCGGCGGTAAGATACATAGCATTTGAATACATTTGTTACATTTGAAATTATCGATCAGCCTGGGAGTACTTGCTTGATGTCTAAAGCAAGTCTAAACGACTCTAAAGTCGTCTCGACCGGCTTTCTCATATCGCACACCAGAGTTGCTCAAAATACCGTCTAATACTGTTGAGAAGTATCTCATGTAGACCATGGTCAGCAGGACACATCTCACGCAAGTTGTGTTGACATATTTATCAGGTACAGACCTTGTAGGAGCAACTGGAAGGTCACTTTTCCCATCTCATAGCGCACTGAAGTCATTCTGTCAAGCAACCATGCCAAATTCAGTGACCCAACTTGAGACGATCGTCAACACCTGCCAAGAATCGATATCATTGTGAATTGAAAGAACTGTTCCTCGTTTCTACGCATTCATTAATGTTAGGTCTATGCAGATATAGGCTCAAGCTTTCATAATATGAGCCTGGGTAATGATCTCCAAGTACTGCAGCGATACTATGATATCGATGTGCTTCTGAACTTCTTTCTGATTGATGTCCAGGAGAGGTGGCTACGCCCGCCGATACTTAATACTTAGGTGATACCCAGATATAAATACCTTGGACTATGTGAACTGCCCCACGAGTCAATGACATACCGCCCGACCGATATACTCTTGTGTACGGTCAGAGATCTGCCTGGTAGTAGTCTTTGGGTATCTAAATTTATCAGAATAGTGACACTTGACCTGTTTCCCAGAAGTCGCCGACGCCGTAACCAATCATGCGTGCTGCATTACTGTGGAGGATTAAAACTGGCAACGTTTTCTCTTGGCATTCCCTGCCTTGTGGTCCACATCCCGGAGAGTTGACCGAGGGTGGAGGTCAATATTAAAGTAGAATCTTTGACCTGTGAAATGACATTCGATTGAGGGCAACTTGAACCATGAGATCAATCTCGTTATTTAATTTTTTTAATGGATGAGCACTAGTACTTACTCGAGAATGTAAGTGGAGTTCGGCAGCCCCGTAAGGGATAACTTACATCGAATTGCGGGCGCAGGTCAGGGCCGGTGTTTCCCCAGGTTTCCCCACTGCCGAGCTCAAACGCAAACTCCAGCCCGGTTATGTGACACCCGGTAACCGGGGTAATTGTTGCCAGCAGTGGGTTTCGTCCTGCTTGTGAAAGTTTACGCTGAACCACGAAGACCTTATAAGTCATTTGGAATCTGCTTTCAGGACAGGACAACGCGCACACGGGCACACGTAGCAATCTAATCTCCAAATCCGAATCAGCATGTCGCCATCTGCACACGTAGTGCCAATCGTGGATTCAACATCCATTTTCAAGCCTGATATCTTCAAAGGGAAGGTTCTGTTCTGTACGGGTGGAGGTTCTGGTATATGTCGTGGAATGACGGAAGCCATGGTCAGTAGAGCTATTCATGTTGTATGAGAACTTTTCTCAAATTTTATCTGCGCGAAATAGATGCGTCATGGAGCAAATGCTGCCATCGCCGGTCGCAAGTATGTGTATTTGTACCCCAGATGACCTTCCAAGATTAACTGTCCTGGAAAGCAAGGCTTGATCGTCTGACTCAAACAGCGAAAGAGCTGTCAGAAGCAACCGGTCGGGAATGCATCCCCACCCAAGCGGATGTGAGGTTCCCAGCTCAGTTGAAGGAGGCTGTTGCTAAAACCATCGAGAAATTTGGAAGAATTGACTACGTCATTTGCGGTGAGTTACAATACGCGCCATATACTAATGAAATATTACTAACGCAAATTAGGTGCTGCTGGTAACTTTCTGGCACCAATCTCTGGATTGTCAGAGAATGCTTTCAGGACAGTCATGGAAATCGATACCGTACATTCGTTCTCTTTCATCGTAACCTCTGGTCTCTCGCTCATATCCGTGTCCTTGAATAGATTGGAACTTACAACACAATTAAGGCTACTCTTGAACATGTTCGCAAATCCAAGGGTGCTTACATCCACGTTAGTGCGACTCTGCATTACAACGGTGAGTCAGAGATCACTTCTGTCAATTATTTTCTCATGTTCCGCAGGCACACCGTTCCAAGCACATGTGTCTGCTGCGAAAGCCGGGGTGGATGCCCTTTCAGCTGTCCTAGCAGTCGAGGAAGGTCCCAATGGAGTTCGTTCCAATGTTATCGCGCCTGGTCCCATCTCAGGCACGGAGGGCATGGACCGCCTGTCACCCAAGGGTGATAGCGTTCGTGTTCACGGCTACCCATCCGGTCGTTTGGGCGTGGTTGGTGACATTGGAAATGCCACCATATTTCTGTTCAGCGACGCGGCTGCGTATATCACCGGCCAAGTCTTGCCAGTAGACGGTGGATCAATGCACTTGCAGTCCAGTATGCTTCCTTATCCTCAAGCAGTAATGGATCCTAAGAGCATTGCGCATATGATCAAGCCCAAAATGTAAGATAACCACTATTCTGACGACATATCACCCTATTGCCCACCTCCCAAATCACACCTTATCATGGTATACCCCCTGTTATCGAAGTAATTCTGCTATACCTTCCCGATGATAGATATTATAGATATTCCAGGAATAAAGTTCTTTCCGGGTCTTACACGAAGCACACAATCCGTATGATCTTGCAATGATGTTCAGTCAACTCGTCTTCTATTTCTCAGATTCCAATGAAAGTTGCAGAATTCGGTCCTCGTTCCGGAAATGAAACATCGAAGTCCCTGTGAGTTCAGCGTGATGCAATTATTCTCACAAGTTCACGGCGAAGGGCGCCGATTTTGTTTAAAAAAGGAACTTGTCTTTATCTTTAGGTAATTCGTGAGGTAAGGCTGACGCTATGCTCCGTACCACAATCTCCTGCATACCCACCCATGGCGAACGAGCGCCTGACCGGCCAAATAATGGGGACAGGTCCTATCAGACCGGGGTTTTCGCGACCTCACAACAACACGAAATTCAACAATCTGATCGACCAGGCCTTCCAGAGATTTGAATAAAACAGTGAATCACCTAGATCTCAAAGATCAACCGAGAGAACTTTGCCAGATCAACATCGGCCAGCCACCTGTCTGCTGGATGACTTATTGGTCAAAATTCCCCGTAGTATCTGTGGCTACGATGGGTGACTGCAGGTTTACATAATGAAGAGAGATCAGCGGGAGAGTCCGAACTTCTCTGTGGACCCAAATATGCGTATCTGTTTCTTAAAGCCCACGTTTTTGTGAGTGCATGGGATCCATGCGAGTCGTATTTTGAGAAAAACCCCTTGAACGTGTTGCAACTAACGGAACAGTTGATCGTAGTTGGAGTCTGCCTTGTGGTCTCCGAGCATGACCCGAAAATTAAATTTATCCACAAACAGAAATGAATACCTGGTACCTGTTCTTGATTATGACCACGAGGATGAAATTCAGAAGATTTTGGACGTGGAGATTTGAGATGCTCCGTCTTGTCGAAATCAAGGTTTCATGTATTTTATGTACTAGCCAGTGCTGTTTAGCTCGTACTTCATTGTCCTAAGCTGCCGCCTGCAATAGTGTGATTCATGAGCATGTGGTTGTACAGTAAGATCTTCACTACTAGGGCCAACAGAGCAATACTTCCATATTTTCGGAACAATATACGAAAAAGATGAGGTTTTAAACTAAACGGTAGTCATTAATGACGTTCATAGATGCATCATGCGGCCAATTTGCCGCCTTTACTTATTGAACCGACAATTATCTTGGACCTGAAACGGAAATGGGTTTTCCGTTTCCTATCTGCCCACAATAAGCAATTTTCCGAATATGTCCTAGGATAACCGGGTAAATTACGATGCAAGGGGATAGCAAGAATTTAGGAAGGTAAATATGTACTACGACAACTTATGTTATGCCTTGTTATGCAGCGCACAGATGAACTCGAGGTTTGGTCGAGGCTTTGATGAATGTGGATAGGCAACTCCCTTACCCGCCACGCCGGAATCAAACAGCGCAGAATAAAAGGCAGGGCGACATGTGGACATGGGGACTACCTGGCTATATATACTATTATCGTTGACCTCAACGATAGTACCGGGCGATTGTTAGCAACTCGACAACAGGAAAGCCCATGATTTTAGGCATTGCAAGATCCCTTTGAAGTCAAAGCGAGATCCATCATCATTTACAAATCATCCATTCTGAAGGAACCCACTGAAATAAAATATACAGGTCTCTCATACTTCGAAGACGGTTCATTCAAGCTGCGACTTCATATATAATATGCAGCAGCAAGGGAGAGTTTTACAGTTGATGAAGGTTTTAATTGTCATGTCGTAAAAAAGATTTGGGGAAAAGCCAGCGGTTCAAAAATGGAGTGTTTCTGCGAAAACTTCCACGTGGGTTGACCGAACGCGTCCATAAACCTGTGCAAGCTACAGAAATAATTCGTCAAGTTTGATTGGAATAAATCCTACGTAACTGTTTTGATGCTGGTTCCACCAGAAGATCCGTACATATTTATTTGCGACCTTGATGGATAGAGTGCTGAAATTCGAGTAATCACGGACGCCTCAGGTTATCGACTTCAAATCAAGCAGCTCAATTCACTGGGAAAGAGGTGTTTGAGGCTGATTTTTACAAGTTCGCCGTCCACATATCCTGATCCAAAAATGCTCACGTGTTCTATTTTTGGTACCGTGCGGGAGGCGGCCCGCGATCCTCCGGCTCTCCGCAGTGCGAACCTATGGGACATTTTCGAAATATTGTTTGTTCGACCAGACAATCGAAGGGCGGCGGACACAGTCACTGGGAAGTAAAGAGACAAAACAAGCAGTGAAAGCTTTACGAGAGTTTGAATTACGGACTTTTTGGAGCGACTACAAGCACTCGACGTTCGAAGCAGGTGACTATCGAGGCTTCTAATTTCCTACCCCATGTTGGTGGAGGATGTTAGAGATACACCCACCGTTCTTGCGGGGGAAAATATCCTAAAGAGGCCGCCCATTTTCTCCAGATATCCGACGAAGTTAGGGCTGGAAGCAAGGGAAAGGAGTTTGCTTGGTATGCAGGACCGACTTCTGAAGAAGACTGGTCAGTATGAGCAACTCGTTTGACGAAGGGATGGACTCACACTATGGTTCGTCATGAACCACCAAAAAATGCAGGGGCAGGAGTTTGGTTTGGGGTTATCAGGCCTGAACACAGATATTAACGCGGCTCGACTCAGAGAGGGTTGACATGACATGTGCACTGTGAGCGAAGAGCAAAAAAAACAGGGAAGTTTCACCGAAAACGCATGTGCGTCGAAGCCTCTGTCGGTCGATCGAAACATCGGTAATGGTGGGATAGGCATTATCTCCGCGACGAAATTTGAGTCTGCTCCAGGTGACAGATGGATTCCGGGATGCGGTAGCCCTTCGTGGGCGTGGATATGGGTGGCAGCAGATACCGAGCCCTGCAATCTAGGCAAACTGCGTGATCTCGTGGTCAAGAGACGCAAAGACTGACAAGATAAGAGAAGTCACTATTTAAGATCCGCCTGCGTCAAAAGACAATACACGGGAGGTCAAGACCCTTCGCATCCAGAATAGAAGCAAGATATCTCTTCTCTGCTGTAAGAGTTCGGGTCAATGCAAATGTTGAACTGCAGCGCATTGGTTCGTCATGGAAAGAGGTTCGGTATAGTCACCCGCACCAGTGAGGTTGCTCCAAGATCATCCTCTACTCAAAGTATTCACAATAGCGTGCGAGGAAGAAGTAGAAGTTGTCGTCTGCACGGTGGATCCTTGGACATAGCCAATCGTAGGTAGTAGTCGTAAATGACGTTTCGTGACAGAGTCGGATGATTTGCTCTTTCTTAAGGAGACATGAGTACACATGCTAGTGATCCAAAACAGATGTTATTGTTATATTGACCTAAATTATGGGTGAATTTGAGGCGCACCATGATCTTCCGGAGAAGCAACATATGGCTCTTTGAGTTTCCGAGGCGTCGATTAGGGTTGGGTCGGGAAACGCCAATACCGGACAACAGGTTCATTGGCGACTGAACTACGAGACTTGCGACCTAGTTGTGCAGGAGAATGCGGAGGTTTTCAAGTGTAAGAAATTCTAGAGTGAAAAGAAGGAACAAATTTAAACGTGCTCTTCTCAGCCGGTGCCAATTGCTTCAAAAACTCAGTATTTCAGCTTCGATCCAAACAATGTGCTCTCTGTCGTCGAAGCAATGCGACAGCACTGTTACTGAGGAGTACCCAAAAACCTTGACTTGCATGTATACTCGCAGTGCTGACGCGGATGAAACGATTAAGTGAGTATATATAACAATACTTTATGGAGATGGGGTTGGTATAAAACAACGCTTAATGCCATCCTGAGTTCCGAGAACCAAAAATCAGCAAGCTGTTTAAAAAATACCGATGAAAACGCACGAATGGCCTCCAACCTTCCTGGTCATGAAATCTATCGATAACGCTCCAACACCGCCTCATGCTGGCACCATCAGGTCTCCCCACGTGCGAATAGCGATAATTCCTCCTACGAAAAGACCGACAGCAGACGCAATGCTGATGTTTCCTGGGAGTTTTTCAGGCGCGAAGACTTCTGTGCGCAAGAATCTGAAAATGTGTAAGACAATGAGTCAACGCGAATTTCTGCCAGAAATTGTGCAACTTTGGACATACTTGGAGAAAGCAGACTCGTCAGGGTCATGTAAGCTCTTGTGTTCGTGATGAGGGTGTGGCAGGTACGAAGGCTGAGCAGAAGGTGCTGAACGACGAGCCATTTTGTGAGGGAGTTGAACTTGGTAAGAGTCGCTGGGCTCCGTGACGAAGTCCATGTTGGCTTACATAATCCTGAAAAATATCCGTGGGATCCTAATAGTAACATCTCTACCTCGACCCCAAAGTCCGCAAAAAGTCTCTTTCTTTGCATAACGTCTTCTCCTTCTCTTTCCATCCAATAATTGAATCGACCTCTATGAAATGGACAGAAATGGACCGTAGCCATGTATGCTCAAATTTTTCGAGAATGAGGCAAATGAAATCGCTTGACTAAAGACGAGTTCGAGAGTCAGTCGAATGGCAACTCTGGCAAGCGGGGGGGTGAAAATGGGTGCTGATACTGGAGATGTCTGCTTAGTACAACGTGTGTATTTCTTTATTTTTCGCCTAATGATTGCACGATGAACAGAGGATATACAGGACATATCTGGATTAATCCTTAAGCTTAATGTCTAGGAGGGCTAGCTCATGATGAACATGCGTATGTATAATATGACAACATCACTGGGCGATCGCATGATGATTTCTTTCAAGGTGTGAGATTGATGGGCAATGTGAGTCTAGCATCTGAAATCCGTTTCGCGACATGTCTAACAACTACTTGCTAAAATATTTAGACCTTTCTTCGGAATCCTGCGCATGTTGGCGCCATTTCTCTTTCAGTTTGTGTGCTGAATGTTAGTATACCATTGGGCGTCCATCACATTACGCCCATATTTCAAGATCGCATTGGAACCTCACTCGCAACTTGATCAATGTGTCCTGCCTAACCGCTGCCTCGACCGCCTATGTATTTGAACCTGACGTCAGAAATGGAATGGAAGCCCGTATTACGAAGCACCCATGCCGACTTTCGGTGAAGATGTCATTTGAACGACGGCTGATTTCTGGGTGCCCACTTACGAGGACTAAACTCCGACAACATTCTGAACCACATTTAAATGTGAACTCCATGCTTTATAACCTTGTCTTGCACTCATTCTCCCCCTTAGACACCTGTATCTTGTCTATTATTTCTTGTCTATTATCTTTGTCTCTCTCTTCTACGCATTGTTCTTCAGTCTTTCCTCATCTTGCACGTCGATATGCTCTTCACTGCGCTCCCGCTTTCCTTGCTATTACCATTGCTTCTCAGTCCCGTCCAGGCTCAAGATCAAAATTCGACTTCGTCCAATTCTTCCGCTTATGTTACGGACTTTATATCTGCTCTCGAATCTGCAGGATACTCCGAGGTGGCCTCCACCCTGCCGAAGATCAATGGCACCACAGTAGGCAACCAACTGTTCTCCCAACTCTCTAGCGGCAGGAACTTTACTCTTTTCGTCCCCGATAATACGGCTGGTAGGACACTATTTTCATCGTGATTTCTCTTTGACTTAATTTTCCCTCAGTGCAGAATGTATCGTCCAAAATAACCAGCAACCCCACCCTGCTTGCGGAGCATATTTCGTATCATTTCATCCGAGGAGACTTTACGAACACGTCGTACATCAATACTTCTTCTGGTGGGGTCGGAGGAGGCCCTCTGTCGACTCCAACTTCGTCTTCAACGCAGACCGGAAGCATCACGCCCAACGCAACGATTTTGTTCGACAGACTTTTTGGCGTTGGCCGTCGGGATGGCAGTGGCTCCTCTAACTCCAGCTCCGATTCCAATCCTCAACCGTACTCAGGCATTTGGCCAAATGTTACGCTCGGACGCACTTTGTTCAACGCTCCTCAGTTCGTTATACTTCCAGGCAACAAGAACCAGGTTCTGGCATGGACGAGAAGTGGTGAGAACGGCAATGTTACTATTTTGAACCAGGCGTCAGTCTTTCTTTCTTCGAAATTTCGCTTCCAATTCCCCTTTTTTGCCTTATGTTGGATCTCGGCATTCATCGTCATTTGATTCCAAGTTGCCGCTGACATGGAAATGCCTTCTCTAGCCAAAACATCACTGTTGTCAACGGTACCACTTGGCGCAACCTGTTTATCGTTGGTATCAACGGAACCTTGATTCCTCCCGGAAACCTGACCACCGCACTCACCGCCGTCAACGCATCTGCCGCCAGGACGTTGCTGAGTGGCATTGACCTCCCTGCGTCAAACGGCGCCAGCGCCCCTGCTATCAAGGTTCTTCAAGCAGCTCGCGGCATCACGCTGTTTCTCCCCGATAACGAAGCAGTCACATCGGCCATCAACGGCCCCCTTCAAAGATGGCAAAACAACCAGGCTGCGCAAGCGGCATTACTCCAGAACCACGTAAGTTTAAATTTTCGGTTCTTTTATTTGGACTTTGTGTCTGACATCGCATTCGCGCTGGATCAAGTTCATCAATGGGACGACACTCTACTCCACCGAGATTGACAATTCGACCGTGGCGACGTCAGCTGCAGGAGAACCTTTCACATTCACCAGGAACGACACAGGACTTTTTGTCTCTGGCGCGAACAACTTCACAGCTCAGATCGTGCGCCCTGATGTTCTCTTGCAGAACGGGGTCGCCCATATCATTGATAGCGTTTTCTTCGCGGTGCAAAGTGATCCTGCGGCTGCTAGCTCTGCGTGCGTGTTTTCCCTTTCCTTCCATCGCGAAGGTTTTTTTCTTACTTTCCCTCCGCTTTCAGGTATGCGTCTGCCACTTCCGAGGCGGCGGCGATTAGCACCACAGAGACTGGCCCCATCGGCGGCATAATCGGACAAACTTCGAGCCAGACGCCCGGCCAATCTTCAAGTGCCTCGGAATCTTCCTCCCCGTCGAGTGGATCGTCGGCCTCTACAGCAAGCCAGACTTCACCATCAGTTTCGAGCACCGTAACAGGGACGGCAGCTCCAGGCCAGACTTCACCATCAACTTTGAGCACCGTAACAGTGACGGCAACTCCAGGCCAGACTTCACCGACACCATCAACTTTGAGCACTGTAACAGTGACGGGATCTGCGGCTGTTCTCCAGCAGCTTGCGTCTCGTGGTGGTCCTTCTTACGGATTGAGTTGGCTATATTCAATGTTTTTCTCCATTTTGGCTGGTGCGTGCATTCTTGCAGTGTAATATGATGCTCGGAAGTACGGTTATCTTCGGTATGTTAAGCGTTTAACGTTACCTCCATTCTTCTCTCTCCTACATCTATACAAGCTATCTGTACATTTATTTATCCTTCAACTACATAATAGAGCCTCTGCCTTTTCCTATATGTTGTTTTGGAGGGTAAACCGTCACCAACTCTCCGAATTTATTATCACAGCGAACGCAAAACTCCTCTTTCCCGACAACGAGGGAACGCGGCCCTAATTGCCCTCGGTGGAACGTTCGACCGCACCGCCACTGTCTCGAGATATGGAGATTTTAATGTGGCCAGTATTTTGTCGAGCTCCGCCCATTCGTCGGGACGCAGGTGATAGTCAGGTGTATCGATGTCCAGGTAGGCTTCACGGAGGACAGGCGAAGTGAGCTGGCTGCACAATCGTTCGAATAAAAGTATACATGGCGAGCGATTGTTACTGATCAATCTGAGGTGAAAGTACTCAAGGGCAATATTTTCTGTCAGATCAAATTCTTCCAAAAGGATATCTAGCAGTTGGGTAAAATGAAGATTTGAGTGAGCCATGACCATTCCAGCGATTACAATCTCTGAGGGACAGACCTGGAGCCATATCCCCATATCATCTTCGGTCTGAGAAATTTTGAGGTGTTTAAGGTTGGGGCCCACAGCCTTCAGTAACCGTGCAAGTTGGGCCCGCGATGGATCTCTGCCGGTGCATCGTATGAATCTGTCGAAACATAACTCGGAAAGGGCAGGCGGCTTGTCGAACATGAAGAACCAATGTAGAATCGCGGAGATATCAAGTGACGTGACCCTAAGGACTTTGAGAAGTGGCGGGGGAGGAAAGTTCGGCAACGCAGAGCACTCTTCCTCGGACTCGATATCGGGTGGTCGATAAAGGCAACTCTCATTGAGGTCGAGTGTCTTTAAA
>JADNRV010000599.1:0-22936 GCA_015499995.1 Flammula alnicola
TGCGATGCATCATCAAAGGCCAGCCAGGCAGGTAGCGAGGACGTCGTATATCTGAGCGGTCCATCCGTAGAAATAAAAGTAGCAGGAGAAAACGTCCAGGAGAAAGGTTGGTTGACCCTGGCGATTAAAGGAAGTTGGTCGTCCAGAGATTCAACTACAGTGACTGACGGGGACGTAGAAAAGACAGAAGCCGTCAGGAAGGCCAGGAAATATAAAAGAACGAAAGTCATAGGATCTTGTGTTGGGCGGGAAAGCGTTCAATACGAACCGGAGGACGTGTCGGCCAGCGAGTTCACTTCGAGCACAGAGAAGTCGACACGGAGGTGACCATATCCAGAAGTGGATATAATATAAACGATCAACACACCACAACATCGCGCTAACGCGTCCCGTCGATCGCATCATGCGTCATAAGGGAATTATTCATTTCGTCCGCGGTACTAAGCCAAAAGTCGGTATTCTAGGCAAGGCAAGTTGAATTGTACTGTGAAAGGTGTGGTAATTGTAATGTGGGAATCCATGAGACAAGGGAGAGAGGAACGAGGAGAGAGAAAGAAAGAAAGAAAGAAAGCAATGTACTAGTAGACAAGGAAACGAGCAACTGAAATAAGGACATGATAGTAAAGACAAATTAAAATCTCTATGCGCCGGGTAGGAACACCCCGAGGCTTGCCGCCCGCACCTTCGCTGGCTCTTCTTGGTTGATCAAAGCAATCAGGTGGATAAGCTCAGCCCGAATCTCGTCTCCAATCTGGTCAGCTCCACTTGGGTCCAAGACGTGCGCGAACACAGGCAGGAGTCGGTCCATGTACGGATACAGAACCGCGCCGTTCGTCTTGAACAGGTGGAACAGAGCACGGAACACCGGGCGATTTTCGAGGTAGTCGTTCTTCAACGGCAGAGCGTCGACGAAGATAGGAAGGACCTGGTCGAGGGGGACGGCCGCGGTGTTGCGGACGATAAGGCGTCCAACAGCACCGGCGGCGTTGTCCTTGGCGTTCAGGCGGGCAGCAGGGGCCTGCGCAGGCACGACGAACAACGGTCGGAGAGCGCCGAGGAGTTGGAAGTATTGAGGTGAAAGATCGACTTCTGAGAACTCGACAAGGAGGCCGATGGCGAACGCTGCGTTGCTCAGGACTTCGTTCTCGGAATCACCAAGGGCACGGTAGAAGAGCTCCAAGAGCTCCTGGGTACGAGGGGTAATAGCGCCCTTCATGCCCGAGATTATTTCAGCAAGGCAGCCGATGGCGGCCGAGCGGTCGCTGAGCGAGCGGTTCTTTTTCTATAAAAAATAGGTGTCAGATAAAAAAAAATTGGTTTGTAGCAGAGAAGCTTTGACATACGTAGTATTTGGAGATAAGAGGGAAGAAGGTGACGAAGGCCTGGTAGAAATCCGGACCGAAAGCATTGGCTAATGCAGCAACGAGGTCGCCAGCAGAGGAGATCAAAACAGAGTCGTACTCGGCTTGATCTTCAGGGGCCTCCTCTTCTTCATCCTGATCAGGATCTTGTTGGCAGAAGGCCTTTTGTTCCAAGATCTGCATGGCGATGCTACAGATGCGTTCGTAGTCTGGTCGAAGAAGGGAATAAATAAATGATGCAGAGAGTTTAGAAGCAAGATACGCACGTGTTCCAACGAACCCTGGACCAATCTTGTTGATGGTCTCCGCAAGACCGATACACAGAGAAGCGGCAACAGATCTGGAATAGTGAATGAAGGTCAGAAATATTCGAAGACAAGATATTTTGAGAACGAAAAATCAGAAAAATATTATTTGTTGGTCACATTGCCAGAGGCTCGAAGTGAGCTGAGTTATGGTTTTTCATCAAGGAAAGACCCGCGAAAGGCCGAGGATTGTAAAGCAAAACTCATTTTCGTGAATAGCACTCACTTGTTATCTTCAGTCTCGTACATCTCAAGAAGAGGAGTCATAGCATGGTTGATGAGTTCCTGGACCTGGGGTTGTAAGACAGTAGGCTAAAAAAAAAAGACATCAGTATCGAACGACATCCGTATCGCACAAGTACTCACAGAGTTGGCTCCTGCAACCCACTCTTCATGGTCACTCAAATCGTAGAAAGTCCTGACGATCTCCAAGAGAGAGTCGGTGGCGCTCTTCCTGATGCCCTCGTAGTAGTGAGGAAGCATGGCAAGGAGCTCAAGCGTGCAAGGCTCGACGAAGGGCAGGAAGTGGATCTGGGTGGCAGCGAAGAGCGATCCAATGGTGTCAGCTGCGATCTCCTTCTCGACGGCAATGGCGCTGTTAACGTCCATCATCTTGTCAAGGTCGATGTCCTCGAGCTCGACAGAGGGGTTTCCGTTGACGTCCGTGTCCGCGTTCACGGTGATGGCGTTGGCAGGAGACGATCCAGATGCGAAAGCAGAGGCAGCATCAGCGACAGAAACTGGGAATCAAGGCGTCAATACTGTAAAATAAAGATAGGTTGCAAGGTAGCTTACTGTCAAGGGATTCCTCGCCTTGCTCAGCCTGTTTGCAGCTTGCGAGGAGAGGAGGCACGACCTGGGGCAAGTAAGGCGCGAACTCCTCGCCGAATACGCGAGCCATAACTCCGAAGAAAAGGAAGCTGCACTCGCGGAGCCTGGCACTGCCCATCTCGCATCCTTGGAATGCATGCTTCATCATATCGGGGAAGTAAGGGCGGAAGACCTCCTTGCCAACTGCCTCAGAGAACGTGCCAATGGCGTCCATGGTGATGCCGCGGAGCTCTGTCTCCTCGCCCTCGCCAGTAAGCGTCAAGAAGTGGGCGAGGTGGTTCATGGTGGGCTGGAAGTAGGGTAGGAAGCGCTCCTTGGAGGCATGCGCGGCGCTGCCAATGGCGCCGGTGACAACTGCCTTCACTGAAATAGGAGCAGTCTCGAGGAGACCAGCGAGGCGTTCCATGATGAGCTGGAGGTACTGATCGATGGTATCATGAAGAATTTCCAACAAGGCATCGAGAGCGGTGCATGCAGTTCGTTGAGTAGCAGGGTCGTTGATGAGGTTCATGATGCTCTGCGAACCAACGTGAATATCAATATCATCTGGAGGAATAAGTGACGTGGACTTACTGGAACAAGAATGGCGTGCTTGGGGGCACACTCGTCTTCGAGCCACTCGCAGAGGCAGCTAACGGCAATGCAAGTACCCTTCCTGACACTGGCATCCGAATCTTGGAGACCGGCCTCAATGATGGGCCAAACTTCGCCCATGAGGGGGGTCATGAACTCGCTGCATCCTTCAACGCAAACGCCGAGAGCGAGAACCGCGCCACGACGGAAGTTGGGGTCTGGCGAAGTGAAATATTGGACAATGAGAGCTCGGAGAGCAGGGAAGACCTGGGTGGGTGGCAAGTTTGTGGCGAGTCCGTCGATGATACGGAGAGCAGACTATGGTAGAAAATTAATGAGAAAAAAATCATTTAAAAAAGCGTGAAAGGCGGCGTACGCGAGATGGAGCATCATCGTCAATATCTTCAGGTTCCTCCTCAGTAGTAATGGGCATGAGACCCTCTAAGATGGCAGGAGCAAGGTTTTGGCTTTGAATCTTGGATTTTTTGCTAAAAAAAAAAAAGGATGAGTAGCTTGCCCCAGGTGACTATAAGAGATATGCTCACTATTGAACGGTCCAGTTCAGGGCATTCAGGGCAAGAACACGCAATTCGTTATCGAAACCACGATTGGCACCGCACTGCAGAAGGAACTGCACCAACTCGGGTATATGCTTGCCCAAAATGGGTACTTCCTGTATTGAATTTAAGATTACGAATAAGATATGAGGTAAAAGTAACGTACAAGGATGAGAAGGGTCTCCAAAACATCAAACAATTGCCGAGCGCCGGCTTCGTTACCGGCTTCAACAGCTTGACCGATAACTTGGATCATGGAAGGGAGAAGGGCTTGGAAAGATTTCTAAGAGATGGCGAGTCAGGAATGGGAACATTCATCGAGGCGAAGCAAACGCACGAGCTCGGCCTTGTCATCTGAGTCGATGTATTGAGCAACAACACCAAGGGACCTATATCACAAGTCAGGGTGTGAAAGAAAAAGAAAAATTTCGCCGATATACCTGACGGTGGTGATGCGAACTTCGATACTCTCTGGGTCAGCAAGGAGCCCTTGGAAAAGCTCGAAGAGACCGGGTAAATGTGACTGGAATCCCTCAACGATGCTCTCGAGAACAGTGAACAGGATGAAGGATCCGACTTCACGGTGTGCCACTTGCGATGACATACAGGTTTGTTGCAAGAAAGGGAGGAGTTGGTTCCATGTGCCTTGAGGAACCTCGATGGTAGCAATAGCAGCAATTACGCGTGCAGCGGAATGGCGAACGAGGTTGCTGGGTGAAGATCGAGAGATGAAAAGATGGACGGGGATAGGAGAAGATGCACACTCACTTTGGCTCGGCCAAGATGAGCTCAGGAAGTTTTGCCTTGATCTCTTCACGTTCATTTTGGGGCAGGAGAGTCCAGAGGTTGCCACTGTTTTGCGCGACGCGTTTTCTCAGTTCAACGGCCGCAAGTTGACGAACCTGTGAGGTATAAGTGAGATTGAACAGCATCATGTGGATCAGGACTGACAGAAAATTCCGGAGAGCTCGCGAGGATGCTTGCGAGAGCCGATATGCAAGCTGGATTCTTGTAGTATTCCTGGTTGAGCTGAGCAGTGGCCTAGATGATGCACGGAATAAGTTTCAGGAATGACCCAACACGAAAAGAATCATCATACAGCTTTCAACAGAGTAGTATCATTTGAAGTCGTCTGAAGGAGGAGATTGTGCAGAGACTGCACGTAATTAGGCTAGAAAAAGATCGAAACGCGATCAGCAACAAGAGATGGAAGGATATAGAGGAAACAGGCGCGTACATCCATCTGAGAGGTCGTTAAAAAGGAGAGAAGAAGAGGATGGGTGAGAGGAGTCGGAGGGAGAGGAGCAAAGACTGATTAAGCTCGAGACAAGCCACACAAATTTTTTGGTCGGAGTTTATCAGTTGGCCAGATCGGGACTATTACAGTTAAAGCGCATGCTCTGCTCATGTCATCTTGACAAAAACACCCAATTCACCTCCTGCGCTGCCCTGCTTCATACAACCTCTAGGCGATCTCATTTCTCTCTGTCAACCATTTCTTATCGTCGACGTGAGGCATCCGCATCATAACACTCCCTGCCTATAGTTTCTCGGATATTTGTTGCTTTGCTGTCTTTTTGTGTGCTTTTCACAATAATGAACCCCTCATTGGGCCATCCATGCCCTTTGCCCAAGAGATACCCTTCACTTCCAGGACCTGGGGCCGGACCTCGCAACCTCAGCAACGCTTTGTACATGATCACATGTGATTGGCGTTCTTACTCGCATTTTCCGAGTCCCACGCTCCAGCATTTCGGTCAGTAAAGGCTGGGATTCGTAGACAACACGACTTATTCTATTCGCTTATGCGCTTTGATTTTTCTGACAACACGCGCTCATGCCCTGCTTGGCCGAACAGCTGCGTGAACACTGCGAACAGCTGCGTGAACACTGCGAACGCCGGTGCTGGACACAGGCGTTTCAAACCGAGTCTCCCATTATTTAACTGCTGACGCTGAGCTCAGGCGCCAAAACTTTTCCGGGGCTGTAGGAAGGCTGGCAAACGTGAACGTCTCCACTAGAATTAAACCTAGCCGGCGATTCAGCTTGAGGAGAGATTAAATCTCAATACTCAATTCTGGACTCTTTCTTTCAGGGACGCACTCGTATGGATACTAGTCGCCACCGCAGCAGCCTTGAGTCTCCCTGTGCTCGGGGTCCCACAGTCAACATGGTGTACTGCCTAGTTGCGAAGCAAGAGCGTGCGCCTAGACACTGCGGGCAATGTTTGATCAGTTCCATATGCTTTCCATCATGCGCTGACGAAAAGACTTGCGCACTTATGGAATAGCGTATGCATATCCAACGGCGTCGGGCTGGAATCTCTAAGGCGCTGTTTATGTTCTCTAGCATCTTTCGATGAGCTTCAGATGAGAGCTGAGGTGAAGAAGCAATCACAAGCAATATGCGTTAAACCGGCTGAAGTTTTCCCTTCAGTCGTTCAGGTGTTCCCAAGTAACGTTGTTCATAGCTCACTTATCTAAACTCCCTTTGGAGTTTCCGAGGTGCCTCGAACCTGACAGGGATTTATTTAAAAACCTCTTGCCCAAAATTCCTTGGCGTGTCGGCCTAGGACATACCCTTCAAATTAACTTTCCAGTACGATACAGGAATATCATTTTCCACGGATCCCTTCTATTTTCAAGGCCCTGTCATCGGACGGTCTGTACCAATAAGATTGTGGTTCAAACAAAGTTCCTACGTGGCTATCAATATCTCAAAGGGTTGTGGATTCATCAGCATTGAGAATAAGAGTAGCGAAGAAGCGAATCATCTCCAAGAACGAGTCAACGTCAGTAGCTTTATACCAGACATCAGATCAGCATTGTCATCAACCAGCAGGCACATAGATACTTACATTCATTCACACTGTGGATCCCAGAGAGAGCGTTCTTCGAACTGCCTACATTTTAACGGAAAATGTGTGGCGAGAGCTTCCAGTAGAAACGCGTATCTATCCAGAAAGAGCCGAAATCAACGAAACACGAAGAGAAAAGAAATGTAGTGAAACAGACCTGTATTTCCGGGCATCACACCGGGAGCGACGATGACAGAGTCGGCATCGTTAATAGAGCGGTGTGCGTTATAAGTCGCCTTGATCGTGCCAGACAGAAGGTGGTACGGTGCCGCATCACGGCCAGTCGGTGTGATAGGCGCAGGCTCGAGGCCTGCGTTGAATGCGTCGCTCAATGTCAATGACCCACTGGCCGGGGCGCCTTCCTCAGAAATCCTGATTCCGAACGCCTCGTATGTCAAGTTGAATTTGTATCCAAGTTCTTTGAGAAGAGTGGTATCAGCTGCTTTGACTTCGTCTAGAGAGCTGTTCACGTTCAGTTCCGGGATTACTCCACGGCCAGGATGTAAAAATTTACATAGCTGACGACAGAAATGCGATGGTTGACGATGGCCCAGGCTTGTTCAGGAAGAGCATTCGATTTCACACCGCCGTGGATGAGATCGATAGCCTGAGTAGTGCCTACCAAGCTGCTGAGAACTCTGTCTTCGCGGATGAAGGACTGCAGACGATGAAGGGCCTTGTTGGACTGGACAGACTGTTTGATGACCCTGCGCAAATACGATGGCACGTCGTTTGCATGTTGAGCGACACATTGCAGTGCATCGTAGAATGGTTCATTTCTTGTCTGTATACCGGTGAAGATGTCATATTACTGGTGTAATGAAGATTGGATCGAAGACGTACGACTTTGACTTTGTAAGGATTTTTCTCGTAATGAACGAGGAGGGCCGACAGGATTCCGATGCTCTGGAAATGTCGCTCAGCATCGAGCCATAATATTCGAGGTGCGACCTTACGGTGTGTGATGGAGGAATACTCGAGTGACCACCCGGAGCCGTCACTTCTACGAGGACGTTCAAGAAACCCTTCTCGGCGATTCCAGGGGTGGCGATGATAGATCCATATTGCTCTATAAATCCGGCTGTAATGGGCACATTAAAATTCAGGTGACAACAGGACACAATGACCGCGACTTACAGCCCTCATCGACGATCATAGCAAAACCGTTTTCGCCGTAGATGCTCTCGAGATATGGTCCAAGTTTTGCGGCGCCCTGGATTGAAGTTCAGAAGGATTATCTTTATCTTACGCAGAATTTATTGCAGGCGTACGTGGAACCCACTAGCTTCCTCGTCGAAACCAAAGGATAGCACGACGGTTCTAGTAGGCTGGAATTTAGCTTCGATGAGCGTCTCGATTGTCGACCTAGAATTGGTATATTATTTGAGTGAGACGTTGGTATTCTAAAGGATTTGGAAAAGCATTACAGAATACCAATCAACCCGCTCTTGTCGTCGGAACTTCCACGACCCCAGATGCGCTTGCCTGGACACCAATAATAGGCATAGTCCACAGGTACAGTAATTATAGGTGCATACCGTCAAAAAATCCTGAGTATGGCGGATGGGTCCATTGATCAACTGTAGTGGGGTCGACAGGGACGACGTCTAGCATGGAAGATGAATAACCGCGAATTTTGGAATGTGAGCAAGTACCTTGGTGCGCTGCCAGAAGCAGTGGTTTCAGAGACGCGTCCGAGCCCTTCCACTCGTAGTAAAGGCCGTAGGTGTTAACTTTCGTTAACCTGAGAGTTGAATGACTTTAGATAAGAACGTGAGCGCCACACAATCAGCAACATCGTGACGCATTAGCTCACACGAGCGGGAATGCACCCAAAAGGTAATCGTGGAACGGTCCAAATGCATCCCAACGAGGATCAATACCGACAGGATCCATATTATCGAACGATTCGGTTCTACATAATTTCGAAAGAACCCATTATCAGACGAGTTGGATCTTGCAGGGAAAGTAAGGAAAGGACTCACGGTACTCGTACAGCTCCTGCGAGCCAGTCGATGGCACTTGCCTGGAAAGCCGGGGTCCCAATCTTCTCGTTCAACGCATTCCAGAGGTCGGCATTCTTCTCGGGGGTCAGAACATCGGCCTGCGCGCAGCTGGGTGTGCTGAAAAGATAGAAGTAATCCTGACTTTCATATACAAGCCGGATGACAAAGTATACCCATAACGCAATGAAGAACTTTGGATGCATGCGATACTTTGCCTTCATCCTCTCCAGACGAGTAGGCGTAGGCGTCTCGCGCGCGGACGAGGAAGGCAGAATGCCCTCTGTCTTCTCATTAACGAGGGGCATGATGGCGGTGTGAAGAAGGGAAAATTAGCGCCTCCGGGTTTAAATGACGAGATTCCAGCTGTAGTTGGTATCGTATGGTGCACATCTTATCTAGGATGTCCTGATTGCTGGGTGTGACTAAGATCCCAAGAGAACGGAGCTCAGCTTCTCTTGGAAAGTGAGGCAGTGGAAGGTATATAGCTACTAGATGGGTTGAGTGTAAGGAGCAACCTTACAGCCGTTTTCATAACGATAGACCCCTTGGACTTCTGCTTGTTTATAACATGTTTGGTCTTCCCAAGGCTTCTTTGACCTTCAACCGAAAGGCAACTGGAAGGGTGGCAAGAATTTTGTGGCTTTGAGTTTTCCTCAGACTCCAGAGGCTTTGGTCGGCAAGCCCTTCTTTTCTATCAGATCCTCAGATAGTACCGACCATCAGCGCAAACAAGCAGAATTTGCAGGGGCCTATCGTATCCGCAGACCTGCGGGAGCTTCGCCATCCGAGTGCGTGACGCAGTTGTACATCCCTGTGTCGAATCTCCTGTGCCACCGCACGCCAGTTAGGGTTCGCGTTAAGGTTCGCGTGTGACTTAAGGTTCGCGTTATTAGTTGAGGTCAGTTAGCATCAGGGTTAAACGTTAGGTGCTTATGCCAGCTTACCACCCAATTTCAGTACTCTAGTAGTAGAATAATCTAATTGGTCAATGAACATGATACCATCTAATGCCTTGACCCGAGACCTATGTAGATAATGCTACAAAAGCAATAATATTAAAAGTAAAGAGCTGGGCCCGGACCTCGCATCCTCAGCAACTAGTACTCTTTGTACATGATCACATGTACTTGGCGTTTAAATTTCTCGCATTTTCCGAGTTCCTTCGCTCCAGCATTTCGGTCAGCAAAGGCTGGGAATCGTGGACAATGGCACGACTTATTCTTCGCTTTCGATTCGCTTATGTGCTTTGCTTTTTCTGACAATTTCAATGCGCTCAAGGCCTGCTTGGCCGAACAGCTGCGTGAACGCTGCCAACACCGGTGCTGGACAGGGCGTTTCAAACTGAGCTTCCCATTATTTAACTGGCGACGCTGAGCTCGGGCGCCAAAACTTTTCCGGCACTGTAGGAAGGCTGGCAAACGTGAAGGTCTAGCCACTAGAGATTCAGTCTGGGGAGAGATTAAATCTCAATACTCAATTCTGGGCTCTTTCTTTCAGGGATGCATTCGCACGGATGCTAGTCGCCACCGCAGCCGCCTTGAGTCTCCCTGTGATCAGAGTCCCAGAGTCAATATAGTGTACTGCCTAGTTGCGAAGCAAGAGCGTGTGTCTAGACACTTCGGGCAATGTTTGATCGATTTTATATGTTTTCCATCATGCAGCGAAAAGATTTGCGCACTTATGGAATAGCGTTTGCATATTCAACGGCGTTGGGCCGGATTCAGTTGAAGTGTTTCGAATGATAGTCTAGAACTCGTAGTAAGTACTTGTGTTGTAGGTTGTCTACGAAACGCGGTACGAACAAAGATATACGCTGTCTTGATTATGTAGCTGTTGAAAGACGACGGTTTCTGCCATTCAAGCGGGGCAAGAGACTTCGGAGGATCGAAAGGAGATGATCACCATCACAAGACTAAACGCCCAGATGGCGCTTGTGCATGTGGACTCGATGGAAAGTGATGGAGGTCGCTTTTACAACTCGTTAGCGGAAGGTGAAGGCAATATTCATCAAACAACTGAAGAAGGGCACAATTCAAGTCACAAGAATGAAAGCCTTTATTTGTGTTGAGTATACATGTAAAGATAGCAAGTAGATAAAAAAACAAGCAAATAAATTATTCCAATAGAAATCAAGTTCCAACTTCTCCCAATTAGCCATGTACTCTTCCCGAGAGACCGGCAGTGCGTGAATTGTCATTAACGGCGCATCGGTATGGTTCAAGCACCAGTGATTCCACCGGTAGCACCGGTCGCACTGATGCGAGCGGCAGCATCGGCGGTGGTGGTGCAGGTAATTGAAGTACCGCGCGAGTTAACGAGAGGAAGAGCGGCGCAGGTCAGAGTGGCGCCGCATTGGGTGACAACGAACTTGCCACCGACGCATTGCGCGAAACCGCCGTTGACGCAAGCGTTCTGGCCGGCTAATACCACAAAGGAAAGAGAGGTAAGCGATGAGATTAGAATATGAACCGAAAAGCCGTGGACGTACCAGTGCAGGCAGAAGAGGCTGTCAGTGTGGCAAACTTGGCGTTGAGAGCCTGTGCATCCTGGCCGTTTGCGAGGGCGAAGCCACTAGTAGCAGCAGGTGCGGAGGCGGACGCTTGGGAAGCTGCAGGCGCTGCGGTCGCAGCAGTTTGCGCCGCCGCAGTAGCGGTTTGTGCCTTCGCAGTAGTAGCAGCCGTTGCAGTGGTGGCAGCCTTTGCTGTGGTGGCAGCCGGAGAAGCTGCCGCGGCACTTCCGCCTGGGGCGTTCGGGTTAGTCGTGATATCGGTCAACTGCTGCCCATCAGCGACAGGACCAGCAGGGTTGGCGGGGCACGATCCAAGAGGGCTAACGGGTGTAGTGCGGCCGAATGGAATGGTTCCGGCAGCACCGAGCGCCGCTCCACCAGCAAACGAGTTCTGGTTAGAACCAGCGAACTGGCATTGGAACAGTCCGTTAAGCTCTGCGTTCTGCGGCGCCGTCTGGCAGTAAGGAATGGCGACAGAGTTGGGCTAGACAAAGCAAAGGGTGAGATTATTAGACAAAGGAGCGGTTAGCATGTTGGGGTCACGTACGCTGTTCCTCGGTTGCTGGGCGAAGATCTGAGAAAGAGCGAGCATCTGACTGCTCTTGAGCTGCTTGCTCAAGTTTACAAGCCCATCGGCGGCATTCTGTTGGTCGCACGGGCCGGCCGCAGCAAGCAAAGTGCTGAAAGCGGTAACCGAAAGCGGGTTACATTGTTGTCCACCACCGGCAGCAAGCTGTTCGATGAAAGGCGTTAGCGCGCTCTAACGTAAAAAAAGATAGGGGCACATACACAAGCCTGCTCCCATTTAGCAGTCGAGTCGCTGATAACTTGAGCAATTCGCTTCTCCAAGATCGGGACGGCCTGAACAGAGGCAGAGGCGGCGACCAGGCCAAGGAAAACGACAGAGAGTTGAACCATCCTGGATAATTTTTTCTCGGAATAACTTGAAGATTGAAAGGTTAAAAGAACAGTATAGATGGACACTGGACTTGACACCGTGAGCGCGAATTCCTGAACCTAGGCAGATACGCAGCACCGGGCTGGAGAAGGTGAAAAAGAAGGAAAGTGTGAAAGAAGGGAATGGAGCTCAAAGTCCAACTTGGCGTCCTTATATAGTTCTTTGACTGGAACAATGAAGGTCCGCAAATGGCTTTTTTTTCAACGGAGGTGTTTGTGCGAAACTTCGATTGGTTTGGGCCATATCGGGACCCGCGAAGGAATGTAAAAACAAAGCCAGTACAAAGCCTTGATCTTAAAGTTCCCCAGGCTACGAGCGTAGCTGATTATGCTCAATGATGATCGCGAGACAGCAGATTTTTTGAACTTCGAAAAAATCGCCTTTGAGATGGCCTTGCATGTTGTGAGCAGAGATGACCACAAGGATTCGATGGCCAGATGCGGCTTATTTTGATGTCGATCATCGTTGCCTAGGTGCCTGACGACCGAGCGGCCCCATGCCGTTCAAACATTTTCTCGATCGCTCGGATTGTCAACGGATCGATCACCCGAAAAAATCAGATACACACATGCCGTTACACCCGTGTCAGCCCATGTCGCACTCTGGCACGAGTTGGACGCTGTTGGACGCCGTACTGTACTAGTATGTGCGGCGGCTAAACTGCTGGGCAGTGTTGGTTCTTTCTTGGTCAATAGCTTGACCTCTTCTGAGCATGAATCTCAACTTTCAAACAATCTCATACCCAGCTTCCAAGCAATCTCAGCATAGTACCCCGCTTTCAAGCAATATTATACTTTATGTATGTATTCATGTCTGCATGTCTGGGATAATTTCAATCTCACTCAAGCTTGCCTACAGAGATTCCGGGTAGGGCCCGCTCGCATTATCGTAATGCATTTCGGGAAATCAGTGGCAACGACCGTCGACCTGTGCTTCGTTCGCTATCACCAACATCGATGACCTGTTTGTCTTGCTCGCCTTTTTCTCTGAGGCATCCACCAGCGACACCGTAACACCCCTCAGGATCGTTCTTGGCCAATACATCGGATTCACAGTAATCGTCGCCATCAGTCTAATTGGCTAGGCGTGTCATATGTGTGCTGCCAACAGACCCGATCGGATTTTTCGGTTTCATACCCTTGCTGTTGGGCATCTGGAAGTTGTTCGATGTTCTCTTCCCAACAAAGGAGGAAGAATCAGAGAAATCTACAATTGCTGGGATCAAAAGCACGCTCAAAGCTTCGATGATCACGGTGATGAACGGAGGGGACAACACGACTTATTGCTGTCCTCAATGTAAAGAGGCATGATGAAGTGTTCGATGCAGCTAGGCCAACTTGAATCGGTGTAGCCTTTTGGAATGCCATGGTTGCAGACATACCGGACGACCATAGGAAGCCGTTCTTGATTCGATGCAAATAAGTTATATCCTATTCTCTATCTTCGCCAGTCCCCCGGATTCGGAAATATTCAAAGACCAACATATCGTCCTTCGGTAACTGGAGTTGTTTATCGAGAGATTGGTTTAGTTTGAAGAAATATTTCGCCCTTTGTGCGTGTTCTCTTCCTCAGCAGTAAATACCCATACTGTCTCTTGATTATCCACTACTGGTAATTCGGATTCTTTGACTTTTTCTCTGAATTTCGGCTGACCGTGACCGGAACAAATGACTCGGACAAGATAGTTGTGGCATATACATCTATCCGACAATGATTGGTCTAAGGAATGAATGAGAGAAATGTGTGATAATATTAAGGTTCCAGAGCGACTGGACATTATCGACAGCTACGCTTTCTAGATTATCAGTAACAGGGACACGGAGTTTCCTACTGCTAGGCAAAAGGTGACCGAAGAAAAAAATACAACATGTAGGAAAACAACGAAGCTCAACGAAGGGTGTCGCAGGGTGTCGCATAGTAAGGGGAAAATGTCGTGGCTATACCTCCAACCAGATGATGTTGGACGATCAAAGCGAACGTACGGTGGGGGAGAGATCACCTCCCGTCTCCAAACGGAACCAGAAGGGGATCATCTTCCAAATTTTCTCTCGTTCTCGAGCAGCCCAAGACTCGAGCGATTTTGCACAAGCCTTGCACTCAGAGAACTCAGCGCTCTTGAGCTGGCCAAGCTCTTCAGCGACATACAAGGGGTCGTAGCACCCTCGCTCCCTGTCGAATAGGTAATGCTGCGTCGCGAGGTCGACGAGCTCAGTAAAATCTTTCCGGCATGCCGCCGCAGAGACACAGACACCATTGGCGGATGTCTTTCGGAAGTGAGAGTGGCCCATGGCATTCTGCTGCGGGTGGCGGATATATTGTCCGCTGCCCATGCTCTGGATCAGCGCAGTTATGGTATGCTGGCTGGCTTCCTTGCCAAGGAATAGGCGCTGCATGTCGGATGCCAACAGGCTGGGAGGCGGGGGGGAGCGGTACAGCGGCTCGTCCTCGTTCGGCTCAAATATCTGAGTTGTCGAATACCGTGAAAGCTCGTAGAATGCAGAGGGGAGGAGGTACGGAGCGTTCACTTCGCGCGCGAGGCTGATCACGCTCTGGAGGACGACAAGGTCAGTTTATCTCCGCATATTGCAGACAAGATACATACGAAGGGATGTGGGTATCTATGTGTCCTGCCCTCGATCTCATAGCCGCGAGATAGAT
Source organism: Flammula alnicola (assembly GCA_015499995.1). Classification (NCBI taxonomy): domain Eukaryota; kingdom Fungi; phylum Basidiomycota; class Agaricomycetes; order Agaricales; family Strophariaceae; genus Flammula; species Flammula alnicola. Next base: position 14,616 of record JADNRV010000599.1, read on the forward strand.
CCTCTCTCGCGTCCCATGTCTTCAAATCGGAAGGCCAGGCAATGCTGAGATGGGCCAGCGCTTTCGCACGCAGCGAGTCGATGAGGTATTTCGTTGAAAGACGGAGAATCCCCGACACAGCCCGGAAATCGTCGTCGTCGTTATTGCCAAAATTTCTACAATTCATGATGAGTGTCAACACAGCCGGACGGGGTAAGAGACTTACGGGCCATCGTAAAGGGCGGTCAGCAGGTTCCCTACATCCTCTGCTGAGTCATATAAATACACAACGGGCACTCTCCGCGACGCAGTGGTCTTTCCCTCGTGCACAAGCATGGTCGATTCGACTCGTGATGTCTCGGGGTGGGAGAGCATGACCATGTCGTGAAACACAAGAGAGTGGCGCGCCAGCTGGGACATGTGTACGCAAAACAGAGTATTCTCCGCACGACAGATGACACTGCCGTCATCGAACCACAGATCTGCATGCCGTTGCACCTCAACGCCCGTCTCCGCGTCGACGATGGTGGCATGCCCACGCTCGTCCTTTGTCTGCGGATTGTACGCCAAATCGGTGAATTTCGTCTCTGGCGGGTTCGCAGACAGCAGCGTGAGGGTTTCTTCGGATATCCCATGGCGCACGGAGATTCTCGAGCTTATGCTTGGTACAGCGCTTGGGGAAGTCGCTGTCGAAACCAAGCTGGTGGCCGAGTCTGAGTCTGTGCTTTTGATTGAAGGGCCCGGAGAGGTTCTGGCCGTCCGCGGTGTTGTTGGGGGTTCCATTATCATGTCAAGAAAATGCGCACCCGTGGGTATATATGATGAAATTCTAATTACCCCCAACGAAATTTGACTTGGAATTTGACGACTTGATATTGCAAAAGCTTCGCGAGAAGGGGCGGTTGATCGTCGGGTGGCACTACTTAGGAGGTGATATCCCCGATGTGGATATGTTCCATGCTTATCTTATCTCCGGCACAATAGTTTTTAAATAATTGTTTTCTACGCGAAAACCATCACAAGGCTGGAAAGTCTACGCTGAAGTACTCTCCCGCATCTCATCTCCAAGTTTATCCAACATTGTCTTCAACTCCTTGTTGAAATCAAATCTGGAAGTGCGCGATCATCTCAAGATCGGACTGAGGGAAGCAGAGAAATGTTGAATTCCGGTTGGCCTCTGTGAACGTAGGAGGGCAAACGGATGGAGACTAAAGTACACAATGACCGGCTTATGTATGTAGTCTAGCAATGAAAATCACGGGATTGAATCCCGACGCACGTTGACTGGTGCATCGCGCATGCTCGCACAACCTCCCAATATTCCAACACTCCTCGGCCTCCGAAATTAATTGCTGAACAGTAGGTTCAGGTTTATTTTCAGGTATTGGCTCTTTCCAGCTCAGCTTTTCTACAGCCTCGTGCACGACCTGCTCCCAAGATTTACCCTCCTTCGCGAGCTCGTCCACCAATTCATCTTTGTCCTCCTGCATGCACCGACACCGTCATACCCAAAGCTAGTAATTATATAATACCATCAAAGGCGTGAAACCTCCCTAATTATATAACTGCCATTCCCAAGCCATTCCTTCGTTGTATGCCAAGAAGTTAGCAGCCCTGTCGCAGCCTGAGGACGGGTGTTTTGCTTCTCCTAAATTTTGAGCTACTGTATTAGTCGTCAAACTCTCCAAGTTGTTGAATTGTCTCCGCAGTGTCGCAGCCTCACTTCAACAGGTGTCGTGGGCAATCACATTCACAGGATGAGTCTAAGCACCCGTCGCCTTATTCCAGCTTCGAAACTATGGCAGGAGGTAGGCATACAAACATTTGAAGCAAGAGGATATGTAATTCTACAACAGATATGGGAGCATAATAAAAATAAGTAAAAGACTCGGAGAATCAGAGAGTGACAAGTGCCTAATGAGTGGGCAAGGTATTCAACCAAGTAATACTAGGAATGGCGTTCAATATCGACTGTGTCAGCTGCGTCCGCGATACCTGCAAGTCAGCCTTCGGCGCAGCGTTGTTATCCCATGGGCTATTTGGATCGCCATTCTCGTGGTCCGTCCAGTAATCCAGCTCTATGGCAAACGAGACTCGGACGTCCTGGGTGGCCGTATCAGCCTGCCCAGGGTTGAACGTCTGAATGTAGTTCGGTATTTGAGCTTTGAGGTAAGGCACAACGCCGTTGAGGATGTTGTATACCTAGACCCAACATTAAATTCGCAAGTTCGGCCAGAGATTTGGATCGGCTTACAAAATTATCATAGATATTCGGAACATTCACGTTGCTCGGATTGGGACCACGGGCGGGACTCAGTTGCTGGTAGTTATTATACCAAGCGATCCAGATATTCCGTATGCACGTGTTGTCGCGTTTGAAGAGTTGTTGGACCTGTTAGTTTTGACACTTAATTTTTGGCTCAGCAAATTAGCGCTGAGGAAAGTGCTCACATTGAAGTTGTTCAAATACGACGGAATGCCCGCAGCTGCGCGTAATCGTGCAACCTGCTTTGTTGGACACATGTTTGCCCACTTCGTCGGATCTACGAGCCGGATGGTATTCCCGCCCCCAGGGACAAGTTGCCGTTCTGTCTCGTAAAATGCATAATTCTTGAAGACATTCGCTTGCTGCTCCAGCATCACCATAGCGGTAGCACCGTTTGAGCCGCCTTCAATTACCAGATGTCAGAAAAGGCACAACAAGAAGTCTCGTGCAAAACCCACCAGGATAGCAATTCTGTACCAGCTCAAAGACCGAATTTGTACCTGATCTCAGATTCTGGTTTACCCATTGACACCAGGACCTAAATGAAGGGAAAGCTGAGCTGAATCCATGGCGCAGTATGATTAATATAGAAACTCACGGGCCGTTCTGGATTTGCCAAAGGTCAGTGAATTGCTGCAGATGGTCAATGAACAACGACGCTAATCGAGAGCAGGTCATTAAACGCCACAGAACGGGCCAAGAAAAATATAAACCCACCCATGCTAACTTCATAGACATGCTCCCTGGCAAATATGGCACCTCCGGACTCGGCAGAAGTCAGGACGGGATTGCCATTAGGGTCCTCTTCTATATTGGGAGGCCATGGGTTGTACGTTCCAAAGGTCGGACTCACTTGATCAGCGGGTTTCACGTCAAAGAATGTGCCGATATCTGTACTTGAATACCCTGACATGTCGAGGAAGTATGCAGGACATGTGCCCATCGTAGCGGTACCGCCAGCACGTCTGAATAAATGACCGTAGTCTTCGTCCTCGTGAGCACCAGCAGTTGCATTGTTGTATTCATTGGCAAATTCTTCTCCGTATATCGCTGAAAGATTGGCTGGCATGTCGTCGAACCCTCTTGCCAAGATATCAGCATATTGACCTGAAGTTATCTATTAGAAATTACGTTTAAAAATTAGGCTCATACCAGAACACTCACCTGTCGCACCATTCACGTCGATATTATTATCCGAGTAGCACAAGCAATCGGTTGCACCACTCGAGCCCGAGATCTCGTTGTCAACAGTAGGACAGACCAGATATCCAGGCAAGAAGGGTATGGCTCGACGGTCCAAGATATCACTCTTGTTCTTGTTGGCGTTATCAGCGGTCCAGGACGTCGTGGGTTGCTGGATCACAATAGCGTCACTCGTACTACGTTTTCGAGGTGTTGATGACCTTTTTTCGATCACAGCATACGCAGGCACGTTAAGATCATGGTTGGATGAGACGTTTAATCCAAGTTGACCAGAGCCATGCGCTTCGTATGCATAGAACGGTTCCCCAATACCGCGCCTACTATTGCCTGATGCGGAGGCTTCAGTAACAGAATTGAAGCATGATCCACCGAAAGGGAAATCGGCGGAGAAGAAGTTTTTGCTACGCAAGCGGTGAGCCTATTTGGGCATTGACAACAGAAGCTTTGACACATACACAATTGGATTTGGCCTCCAGAACAATACTGACCCGGTCAGACCCGCGTTGAGGTCGACACCATAGTGCTTTTCACATATTAGATTACAATCGACGAAACAACAGTTGCATTGCTCACTGGATTGACACAAAATTGGGGCGCCGACTAAGAACAGCGTTAGTCAATAGGCATTATGAGCTGCAATATAAAAGGACTTACAGCCTGATTTACACTGCCAGATATCGACACACCAACGTACATGTCTGCTTCAGCAAAAAGCTGGAAGGAAAAGGAGTTAAATACAGCGGAACATTTGGAGACAGAATAGTGTACCTCAGCATCAATGAGAGAGCCCCCCAGCACGTTGATTCCGAGTTGTAGGGAAGGTATCTGCAGAACCAAGAGGTTAGATAACGGCCTGATGAAGCGTGAAACCAAACAGACGATATGGGCCTGACAGGTAAGAGATGAGTTAGAGAAGGCCTAATCAGAGTGAGATTTAAGAATCACGAACATCCAGGGATCCTTCTAGGTTGACGTTATAGCCAACAGAGAAATCATATCCGACATTGTTGCTGTTGGAATCGACGTTGTCCGATGGATCTTCCTATAAATTCAGGCATAGTTACATGTTACAGCTTATCAAGATTATCGGTTTACTGGAACTTGCCTCATCGGGATTGTTGTCAGCCAGTCCAAAAGCATAGCTTATAGGCTGATAAAAGCAGAATTGTAAGTTCATTGTCGAATGGTCGAGCCATAAGATGCATACCGGGAACGTATAGCCAACAGTTGCAGTGTAGCGTCCAGACAAACTCAGCTGCCCTGTGAGTTCTCCGTAAAGGTGAAGCGACGGCCCGAGCGTCAATAGACCAGGATAATATAACCCGGGGAATCCAAACGTAGCCAATTCTTGTCTGCCGCTACCATAGTGTGCTTCTGCGAGTCCAGTGATCGTGAATGAAGCCTGAGCACCGGCGCCAGCGTCAAAAAAGACATATGCTTGCTGAATTGATGGAGGAACAATGGTCGCCTCGAGATAATATCCAAATTGGCTCGTAATCTGAGCAGTGCCGGTGACGCTGATGTCAAGACTAGACGAAAAGTGAGGGCATTGTTGCTCTGCGTGGAAAATAGTGTATGTGTCCGACCACTGGACTCAGGCGTCAAGGCGGCTTATAACACAGAATGATAGTTCCCACATACGTGATAATTTCGACTGACCGTGTCACCAGAACGGACAGTCGTGAGTTTCTGCAGCCATGAGTCGAAGGGACCAAACCAGCGCTTCTCGTATTCCAAAGGCTGATGGAAATCACGCCTCCGCTTAGTGTTGGTGGTTCCTGGGTCTGGCGGACTGTCAATAATCGCATCCCTGTACCAAACACTGATCAGACTATGTCTGAGAGTATTGCGAGGAAAACGCGCACCAATAACCTGGGATATCCGTCTGAAAGCGCAGATTAACAGAGCCAAGAGAAACGACAATACTCTACTCACCACGTCCGCTCGCATCCTGCAATCCTCGTCAGAGAAGCCAAAACGCAGTAGCCGGCAAGCACTCACAAAACAGGACCGTTCTCTTCGGGAACAGCAAGGAAGTTGTAGTCAAAAGATAATGAATATACCTTTTCCGTCGATCGTTTCCTCGTCTGATGCTCTTGTGGCAGAGCGTTCTGATCAGGATGCTCAGTCAACGAAACAACACGAGCATAAGGTCCCAGGCCACAGGACTTGGGCATTCGGATTATAGTATGTTCGGTTTGGCCGATGAAAATGTGTCCACAGCCTGAGTCCTCGTCATCCATCCCTTTCGAACAATAAGCGAGGACCTAAAAAAGCAGGACTAAGGAAATTGGCAAGGTTGGTCTAAGAATTCGACTGACCGTCTGTGGCTGGTCGCTGGTCGGTGAACAGTTCGTAACCACCCAATCAGATGCTATATCCATTGAGCTGACAGAGCCAGGATTTGGGGATGAAATAAAGACCTCTACACAGCTCATCAGAGACATAATAAAGGTTCCAGAGAATTCAAGAACCTCCAAATGCAGAGTCATTCTCCTCTCCGTCATCGCCGATGCCGCTTGAGCCAGTGCCCGTTGAAGACGTGTCCGATGTCCCAGTGTTGTCATCGAAGTCGACAGTGAAAGTGGCCGGTTGATCGACGTTGAATCCGTCCCCGGTGGCAGGGAATACGTCAGTCACAGGAATGGGCAAGAAGGAGGATCCTAGGAATCGTTATGGCCAGCATCCGTGAATACTAGTAGTCTACTTACCGGCAGGTGGGTCACAGCAATAAAAACGTTTATTATTGCCAACGCACTGAGAACTTGCATCCCCCTGAATGTCGCTAACTAAATGACAGACTGATCAAGTCTGCCATTCCAACGGCATAAAGAATGCTCACATATCGCAATTTGACCGGCGCTACACACTGCATTCAAGCAATTGGGTGGATCTCCAACCCATCGACAGTTGGTGTAACCAGCTGATCAGCTCAATTTTCAGTAACATGGAATATCAAATAGTACTTGAAACCTTACAGTTGCAGCAGACTGGCTTCGTGTTGGACTGACAAATTTCAGGACAAACTGCCCCCTTTTCAGACTCGCAAGAAATTCCGTTGTCGGCGCTTCCTTGTTTCACGTGAGTTTGTACGACATATGGAGAGGCACATGAATCTGCATTGCACGCTGAAGAAATTGGACAAGAGTGAATAATTTGCCACAGTACGAAGAATTGCCAAGCTACTTACATCCGCCAAAGCATGCTCCAGGTTCTGGATCACCTGAAGAACAACAGAATGCCTTGTATCCCTGAATGCAGGTCGGATGGCCGTCGTCTCCAGTCTCATCCAGAGCTAGGACAACTTCGCCAACATTGCATTGGGCGTTACAGCTTGTTCCTCCGCCTCCACGCCAAGAGCAATTTTGAGGCTCGTTGCCCTTTGGACAGCAAAGGCGCGCAGGATTGTTCGTTGGACATGACCCCACCATGTTGGGGACTTGAGTCAGCGTAGTGAGCGAATCATATCCGGACGGACATTGTTGGCCACATCCTGATTAAGTTGCATTGAGAAAGGCAAGAAGATTTCAGACAAAGAACGTACCAGTGACTTGGCATTGGTTGCCTGACTCGACTAAGGAGGGATTATTGATATCGATATCTGGATACAAGCCACTGAGGGCACTGTAACTACTGTCGTCCTGATCAACGGACCATATCATTGTACCTTGATAATTTTATTAGTATCCATGAGAGGCATAAGTTCTAAATGATCAACCTCCGAGACAAATGCTATTCGCATAGTTCAACTTCATCTGCAATGTCTGAGCATCGTCGTACTAGCACACAGCGTGAGTATCCAATGCACCACAAATACTCAGCTAACGCGTACCGACACCCATTGATTATCGTTCCATGTGATGTACTTGACGGCGGCAGCTTCATCAAATACTGGGATGAGGTCGCTAGTAGTATCCAAGAGCTTTTCGATTTCTGAGAACATAAGAGTCCCAGAACTCAGCGAGCACTCGCCCGGATCACCTCCACCGGAGAAAGGACACCCCGGCGTGTTGCATTGCTAAATCAGTAAAGAGCTTATCAATCACCGAACGCATGATGATCAGATGGAAGACGACTAACCCCGTCGACAAGCGTGAAAGAGCGCCCATAGAAGCCGATTCCCATCACCATCTGCGAAGGATTGACGCCGACATTTCGGAATAGTTGCATTGTCTCCATAATTTCAGTCAAATTTGTATGGGCTAGGACGAAGGGTCCGATGAACGGATCCGTACTGTCCCAGGTGCCGTGGAGGTCATAGGTCATAATATTGACCTAAAATGACCAGTTGAGCAAGAGCTGTGATGGCGGAAGTACGACGGACATACCCAATCAGCCGACTCCAGGAGTGATGGGAGGTCAAAATGTTGGAGATACCAATAACTCGAGGGCGCCGTGAAGGTTAGACCGTATCCGCGAGGGGCAAAAGCTGCTTTGACTCTGGACATGAATATTGGATAGTTTGCCCTGTCAGCAGGTACTCCGCCGCGTTCGGGGGCCACAGGGTATTCCCAGTCGATATCAATCCCATCGAAACCATATGCCTGCAAGACCGATAGTGTATTCTCTATAAAAGTATTGGTGGCGTCGAGACTTCCAACCAGATTACTGAAAATATGTTGCGTCGGCTATCCAGTCTGTTAGAGCATAGCACCAATTAGAAGTCTCCGGACATACTGGGTCATTGAAGCTCCATCCACCCACTGACAGGAAGACCTTCAGGGCGGGGTTCTTCTGCTTCAACGCAGTAGTTCGCACCCAGAGGAGATTGTCGTTGACATTCATCTCCTGCAGAAGGAAGTCCTCGGATATGAGAGCAAATGCGAAATTGACTGACGATAAATGAGTACAAGTGCCATATAGATTGTCAAAT